>JAPYYV010003689.1:0-17875 GCA_030522625.1 Copidosoma aretas
TGAACAAGATATTATATTACCTCACGTATTTTATGAATTTCATGTACCCTCTTCAGATATTATATACGCACTTCGACAAAACCAGTGTACCTATTATAATTCTTATGAGAGTATTGGAGATTCAAATTAAAGAAGGCCATACGTAAGGTTTGAAATTTTGAGTTAACGAATTCTTAATAGTCATAATTTTGTACTTTTAAATTAAGTCCTACTATTTTTGATTTCTACATTAGATTTTATGTTTGATTAGTATACAGCTATCTGAAAAACATTAATAAATACATTTTTATATATTTATACAATTTTTTTCGTCCATCATGTTGGATCATCTGTCAGATTAGTTTTCAGCGACCTGAAAAACCTCCGTAAAAAGCAATTTTTGAATATACTTACGATTTATTTTGTACAGCATGTTAAATGAGCTGTTCTTAATTTCGTTATTCTAATGTTAGATTTGCAATCAGCATAGTAAATAAGCAGTTATAAGATGAATTTGTGACTGATTACGAGTGGCCATTATGTCAGCGATTTTAAATTGTAAAATTATTGCACGCGCTCGAATTGAAGAAATCTCAGTAACCTTATGCATATTGGTTCTTAAAACTTTGTAGATTTTTTTCAATAGATACGCTACTCTACATAGTGTAAATGTAATATTATTTATTGTTAAGCGACCTAAAGATGCATATGGACGAGCTTTTGCTCAGTTCTACAATTTTTTATTTCTTTGAACTGTGATTTTGGGCTTGCTATTTTGAATTTAAAAGTCGAATTTGTATTGAGCAAGTAAACAATAATATATAATGATATTCGTAAATTTTTATGGTATTTTGTGATTTTTGGGTAGCCATATCTAATTTACCATTTCCAATTGTAGGATTATAATGTTAAATAAGCGTTTAGCTACCACAATCATCCCAAAAGACTGATTACAATCTTGTTTGGCGGTCTTTTCTATTTTTTTGTTACTTACATACGATTCGCTATTTCAAATTTTCCAATCCTCATTTTAAATTTGCGTTTAGCGACCACAAATATCAAAATAAATTGATTTTTGCCTAATTTTGCGGTTTGGTTTCATGTTTTCGGCCGCCATATTTTATCCGCAAATTTATATTATGAAAATAAGATCTCAAATTTATGTTCTGCAATCCAAAAAGCCGCTATGGACTAATTTTTGTAAAATTTTGGCCGGTTTCTTATTTTCTTGGCCGCCATATTAGATCCATCATTTTAAAGTATGAACTGTAAATGTCAAATTCGTGTTTCGCAGCCCAAAAAACACTTAAAAACTAATTTTTGTAAAATTTTGGCCGATTTTTAATTTTATTGGCAGCCATGTTGGATCCGCCATTTTGGATTTTGAACTGTAAATGTCGAATTCGTGTTCAGCACCCTAAAAAACCCTTATAATCTAATTTCTGTAAAATTTTGGCTGATTTTTAATTTTCTTGGCCGCCATATTGTATCCGCCATTTTAAATTTGGAACTGTCAATGTCAAATTTGTGTTCAGCACCCAAAAAAACCTTATAAACTAATTTTTGTAAAATTTTGGCTGATTTTTAATTTTCGTTGCCGCCATATTGGATCCGCTATTTTGAATTTTGAACTGTAATTGTCCAATTCGTGTTTAGCAGCCCATTTAACCTGTAAAGACACTATTTACATAAAAAAAATGTCATCTATTTTTTGAAAAACATTTGATCTTCTGAAAAGAATGCTTTAGGGGGTGCCTTTAGGGGGTGTTTTTACCCCCAATTCACCGTTTTTTTCATTTCGGACCACTTCTCCTATATTCTATAGTGTTTTAGCTTGAAGCTTCAAAAAAACCATCTTGATTAGATTATCACAGCTGCTGCTATTTCATTTTGACGTAAAAAATCGCGTCATAAATAAAGTGATCAATAAAAGAGAAAGTTCATGGAGGAGAAATAAATGAAATATAGGTTGATTCCCACAGAAGGGGGCGTTGGTTCGGGCCCCCTCTACTTCCTCTCTTTTTTATTTTATTTTATTTATTTAATAAATATCTGATTTATTAACCAAACTATTATGTGAGATATTAAATCCCAACCACTTAACAAATTTGATTACCACGTTTTTGAAGAACTTTCTCGACGAGATAGATATCTTAATATTTAGACATTCAAATTTCTTGCTCGTAAAAATCTGCAGATACAGGCCGATCTTTGTAATCTTTTAAATGGTAAGAAGTTTGATTAGTTTTTGATACTTTGCCAATTGTAAAAATCTCTGTTGAGCAGTTCGGTGTATAGCTCTTTTCAAGAACATTTTTTACCTTGCTTGTACGCAATTTATCATCAATTTTAAATTTTGGCTTTTTTCTTTCAGACCCATCTTGACGTTAATAGCACTTTAAAATTTAGCTTCATTAGTGGATGTACTATCTTTTGGTTTCATGCTTGTTGTACGATGTTTTCGTTTATTATAGGCTGCAATTAAATCTGGCAGTAAATTAAGCCATTTATAGTTGCCACTTAAACTGAATTCAACGCACATGTTTCTTTTCAATGTGCGATTGAATCTCTAACATATTGATGTTTTATGGTTGAAATGATGCTGTATGTTAAGTACAAAGTAATTTTATACTCTTTTATTAGATCTTAAAAACTGTTAGTATAAAAATCTTTACCTCCATCTGTATTCAAATTTGTTGGTACACGACCTCGACTAAGTATAGATTTATTTTCCGTTGTGACGTCATCTTCTGTTGTATATTTCACTAATATGTCCCATGCATACTTTGGAAATATATCGATTACGATTAGCATGTACCTATAACCTTTATTTTCTCGAGCATAAGGTATCATTTCAATTGGATCAGCTTGCAAAGTTTCATTCAGTCCTCATATATCATAGTTTTGACGTGGATAGTTTATGCAAGCTTGTTTGTAGAGCTCCTCTAACACAGTTTACTTCTTACGATCCATCCTCGATAGTGTCTGGTAAGCGAATGCGTCAAAATATTACAAATACAACCAGTATGTTGCTCGGTCGACATCTTCTGCTCTAATAATCTTCTAGAGTGATGTTAAAAAACTGAGCCAATGCCTCTTTTATGGTGAATATTTCCTGCTTTAATTTCGCTATTTTCTGTGAAAATATCTCATTCAAACTATGTAACATTACACTAAGCTTATCTTGCTCATCTATCATAACTTTTTTTTCCTGCTGATGAACGTTAAGATTTATGGCAGTATTTGGGTTAATTGCTGCTGCAACATTGCATAATCACCTGTTGTATAGATCATACTGCCTATCAATAGTGATTTTGAATCCAATACCGAGAGAACCTTGGCTGCTGCTGCCTTCGGTCTTGCTCAGCTTACGTCCGACCACGTCGATGCTAATTTTAATATTGCCTAGAATTAGTATGTGCTTTAATATATATATATATATATACTCTCCTTCCCGCAACTTTTCGATAATCAATATCATCTCATTGTCTTGACTGGGATTCCCCGCTGATCTTTGGTCTACTAGTAATCGAAGTCGATCGACTAGCTCATGAGGATCGTCCCAAAGCACATAGTCCACTTGCTTCTTGACTCTAGCAATTTTGTAGTAAGGTAGCAATGATCCTTTCTTTTTTGTAGCAATAAGATCAATTATCGGAGCTGTAATGTTGATAAATTCATTGCTGTTATGCGTTGGAATCGTTACATTTTTGCTAAATCCTTTCTGATGCACACTTAATGTTTGCAGGAGTATGTTTACTTTTTCGTTATCATCTCGAGTTATGCAAGTTGTTTCAGGATGTCTTTTTACAAGTGGCTCCATCAATCTCACGCTCATCAGATATTTTAACTCGCTCATTCTGATATTATTGTTGTTAAAATTTATTGATAATTTTCTAAACTTGTACATTTAATCTTCTTTTCGAAGCCCGTACACTAAATCTAATAATTATTTCTAATTTTCATTAACTTTTTGTAAATATACGTTATTAGACGTGTTCTCATTTTCATTAGCAGTTTGATCTCAAATAGTAATATTCATTTCATTATCATCATCATCATTATCACTTTGACTGACAGCAGACTCAAACATTGCGTCATCATCGCTATATTTTTCTTTTTTCTTTCGACTGATGGGTAGCTGCTTGGTATATAGTTTATCAGAATTATAATAAATTATAGAATAGTTTCATTTATTTTTCATGTTTTTTAGATTGAGTAATTATTTCCTTAAAAGGATCTGTGATTGGTTTAAAAGTCTCACTCATTTTTTTTTAACCTTACCTTTTCTGAATTTTAACAATCTATACTTCTTTTTCACAGCTTGTTTTGCCTTCAACAGTTGATAAAATACGGCTTTTTCTCACTTGTACATGTTGACACTTCAACGTCTGAGAGTGGACTGATTAGTTTTCCCTACACGCTCCTATATTTATAGAAAAATTCGCGATAGCTTTACGATATCGACTGCTGTTCATCCGTCTGTCCTTGTCAATAACAACGAATCCATATTTAGCATCTTTCAAAAAGTTAGAGCATAGTTCTATAAATTGTCTATAGGACATATCAGGGATCACATGAATATCCTACACGTGTTTCAAATTAAGCTCATCTTGACGAAATATAGCTAAAAGATTAACTTTGTCTCGCACAAGGTGTTTTGGTACTTGTGCGCATAAGTGACAGAGGTACAAGCAGTCCACATTTTTGTGTCCTCCTATGCAGTAGAAAGCTCTCCCATTATCCTGTTTTACACATGCTATGCCACCGAAAATCATGATCGAATTTTGTAAAGCATCGTCTAGAGATACTACTGCTCCATGTTTACTGAAAGAAAAGTACTGCTCGCCATCTATAGGCTCTGATAGGTCTTTTAAAAACTTACATTTTAGGTTGTTGAGTGACTTTGAATATAGATAGATGTTTTCAAATCTTACTCCATGTATAATTAGTGCTAATAAACTGTTCGTCTTACCGCAACTAGACGGACCGCAGGAAACAGCACGAATACTGTCAGGCAGTAATTCACCATGTCGATTACAGCGTTTTTCCTGTTTTACAACAGCATTAAAGTCTGGAACTTGCAATTTAAGGAATCGCTCTTTGAACTTCATGTCCGCACTGTACAATGGCTCGATTACGACTGACGAATATATTACGAAAACAGTGCTTTCATACTCCCATGTTTGTGCATGCGCATTGTTTGGTCGCTTGCGACTGACTCACAGTCTATAAATACAATATATCTATTTTCTAGTGCTCCGTCCTGATACAATCACCGAACACTGATTATCATATATCGTAAGAGAAGACGTAGACTTCTGAATAGAGTTTTAAATAATTTACCGATAGAACTTCACTTACCCTGCTATCAGTACTGCGGTCCAGGCACTAAACTTACAAAACGTCTCGCTAAATGTGATCTGGGTATTAATCCATTAGACGCAGCGTGCAAGGAGCACTATACAGCTTATTTTTAAAATCAAAAGAAAGTAAGGCTAGAAACTCAGCTGATAAAAATTTAGTTTGGAGAGCTTGGCAAAGAGTTAAAGCTGGAGATTAGAGTATTGGTGAGAAGTCAGCTGCTCTAGCGATAACAGGCGCTATGAAGCTCAAATGTAAATTTGGAATGATTTTGAGATTTCCGAGGAAGGAATTAAAATGAAAAGAGAAACCATGCACTACCCTTAATACAGTTATTAAAGCTGCCTAGCGAAAAATGAGTACGAAGAGTCAGGGTGCACGAAAAGTAAATGGTTCTGTTTTAAAAGGTGCGCGTAGTGTAATAATAAAAGTAGGTGGAAAATTTTTTTTTTTAATACAGCATATCTTACCCCTCCCTGCTAGGATTGGAGGTGCATTACCTCTAATACCCTTGTTCTCTGGCATAAGCGCAACTGTAGCATTAGCGACCGGATTATCAGTCATTTCGAAAAGTATTAATGCAACTTAGGCAAACAGCATCAACAAGAAAGCAAGAGACATAAGAAAACAAAAGAGGCTATTACTTTCGAAAAAGGTCTCTTAAGGTGTCTACTTGAAGCCATTGGCTGAAAAGGTTTTAAAAAAAATCATCGAAATAAAAATAGTTAATAAAGCTTTGAGTAACGTTGATTTACTCGAGTATGCTAAAGAATTGAAAATTCTCAAATTGTCGTGGGGTATTTATGCGAAACGACTTACCTGCAAATGGGCTACGATATCGTGAAACCGCAATAGTATATCGTGATGATAAGGATGGTGCTAGTACTCACTAGGTGGCATATAGAAATACGATAATGACTTTACATACTTTGACAGTTTTGGCGATCTGCAACCACCTTCCGATTGAATGTTGTACTTAGGAGTTTTAAAGGTTAAGTATGACCATCAAAAATATCAAGATTTGAATTCTTACAATTGCGTTCATTTGTGTTTACTATTATCGTCGAAAAGGTCGCTGAAAGGTATATAAGGTGCTGTCATCGTCAGAAATCAGTCATCGGCTCTTTAGCAGCTATGAAAGAAACGTTGACGCTAATTCTGTCTGGTACTTCTTCCATATTGGAAGTGCAGTAATACCCCCCCCCCCCCCATTGAGCTAACACAACACAACTACGTTCTTGGCTTGGTAGAACTTCTAACGTTCAATTTAATCCCAAATATTGTTAGAAACAGTAATTAATTTTACGTGGGTGATTGAGCGGCTACATTTCCAGCTGGTAGCTGTGAAATTCGAGATATAAAATCATTTGGGGTGATACATTACAACTCGATGATATAAGTATTGATATAAATCCAAGCAACAATACACTTAGCAGTGTAATAGCATGAAGTCCTACTATTTATTTCAGACAAAAGGATTCTATAAGAAGACTTTTCAGTTTCACTGAACGAGTTTGAAAAGATAACTTTACCTACAGCTCAGACTTACCTGTAACTATCTTTAAAGTAAACGCATTACGAGTCGAGTGCAGCAACACTACTGGAGCCTACATAAACGGAAAAAAAATTCATACGATTCATGAATTTTTCCTGCTGTGTCACCAGGATACAAAATCATTGAAGTTTCTTTACAAATAATGTATTCACTAGTCGTTGGACGCATTATTAACCACATTCGACTAGGCATAGTGGATCAGGATGGTAACATAGTCAATTTTCATGGTTAGGTTATAAATGTAAGGTTGCACATAAGACCCACGCTATAATGAGGATCGCATACACATCCAAAAGCTTTATAAGCAGCTCGACATGCAATCTAGCGCGGTCCTAGTCCAAAGGGTTTTGAGGCTGCCAAACCCAGAAAACACAATGGGACTTCTTTGTCAGTGGGACGTTCAACTAAATATTTTCTTATAAGTAGGGGTGGAGTAGTAGAGGTATAAAGGTGTTTGAGTCCGCCAGGCCGAAGAAATCCCTATGGGACTTCGAACTCATTCATTTCTAATAAGTATTGGTAGAGTACAGTAGTAAAGGTGTGAAGGGGATTAAGGCTGCCAGGCCGTTAAAACCCCCATGGGACTTCCAATTCATGTTCCAACACTATGCCTGGTCTGCCTTTCTTATCAATACAAGGGTATAAAATGATGCGGATCGCGGGCTTTGTCGACTCAAGTGGTGAGAGGCGGTGGCAACGGTTTCTACGTCATAGCGGGCAAGAGAGCAAACGAGACGAGGCAGTAGTAATGGTTTCTATGGACACGTCATCGCAGAAGGTACTGTCAAGACGGGCTAAAGAGCACTTAAATTTATTTGTAAGCAAGATACATGATTAGCAGAGCCAAGAATTAGTACGTTGTGTACAACGCTTCGGCACAAGTAACACGATGCTAATACCTCTTCTCTCTTACGCATTATAATATTATTGTGTAAGGTTTATATGAGTGGAAGTGTACGAGTATCAAGTGATGCGAGTCGCTGGCTGTACGTGCGCTCGCAATACTATGCCCGGTCCGTCTGTCTTATCAATAAGCGTATCGAATGATGCGAGTCACTGGCTTTATCGACTTAAGTGCTGAGAGGCGGTGGCAATTGTTTTCACACCATCGCAGACGATGTTGTCGAGGTGGGCAAGAGAGCGAATAAGAAAAGGTGGTGGTAACGGTTTTTGTGGACTCTTTATAGTAGAGAATGCTGTCGAGGCGGGCTAAAGAGCAATAGTGTCTATTTCGAAGCGAAAAATATGGTTAGGAGATCCAAGTATTAACGTGTTGTGAACCTTTCCTCGCGGGCACAAGTAACATGATATTAGCGTCTCCTTGTGCGGATTATATAAGCGTATGATGTGATGCAAGTCACTGGCTGGCTATACGTGCGCTTGCTCTTTCATCACCAAAATTATAAATTTAAAGCGGATCAGGTTCCAACAATATGCATGGTCTCCCTCTCTCATTAACACGAAGGTATTAAATGATGCGAGTTGCGGGCTTTGTCGACTGAAGTGCTAAGAGGCGGTGGCAATAGTTTATACGTCGTCGCGTATCATATCGTCGAGGCGGCCCAGAGAGCCCTTGACTTTTTTTTCAAGCTAGAGATATGGCTTGCAGAGGCAGGTATAAACGCATTGTGTACCTATACTCGCGGGCACGAGTAACATTATATTCGCGCCTCCCTGCGCAGATTGCATATCAGTATGATGTGATAGAAGTCACCGGCTCTACGCAAACTCGCTCTTTTATAACTTAAATTATAATCATTAAGCGGAGTAGAATTTTACGCTGGCTAACTCTGTAAAGCAGCATAGACGATGCAAAATGCCGTATATTTATACCGTTCTCCTTATTAACACGCATCATAATATATCTGCTTTAGGTTTGTACTAGCGAATAGCAAATGCATACGCGCATCGAAGGAAGCAAGTCTAATGCATGTGTACATGTATGAAAGTTTTTGTATTTTAATACTACTCTAAATTTAATAAAAATTGTTGCTAATATTTACTTGCTGGGCCTATTAGGTATCGGATGTCATAAGATGCTGTGCGTAGGTATGTGAAACATTTGCTCGATACAATTACTCGAGGATTTCTTGAGATTCACATGCGTACAATAAATATTTAGTGTTTTAAAGCTCAGTATAATTTACACATAATTCTAAACATTTGATTGCTGCTCCGTGTTTATACAAAACTTTCGCTGGATACAGGTGTTCAAAAAAAAATTAGTTTAGGTAAATTATATGTTTCATTATAATAAGTTTTATACCTTTCAAATTTTTTCCTGTTCGACATGATGTTTTCTATACATTTTTTTTTTTTTCTAAACCCATAACACATATCCAACCATCATCTTTCAAGGCTTCTTGTAGCGTGCAAGCATGATTCTCATATGGAATAACATCACTACTCTATGTGATTCCATAGTAATTCTCTTCCAGTCAACTAATCATCAACGTTCTTCAGTGCTCAGATCAGTCCCCCTTTGTGGCGATAAGAGTATGTCGACTATAGGTTGTGTGTCCTTACCCTCATAGTTGATGATAACAAACTTCTTGAGGACAAAGACATTTAGTGACGTAAAGAAGCCTTAAATGTTCGCATCGTACTTCATTATCTTCTTGGTGAGTAGCACTAGGTTGGAGAGATATCTTTTTCCTAGCTTGCTCCAGAACAGACGAACGATTTTAAGCGAGTGACTTAATACTCATACCCTTACTTAATGAAAAAGTATACAATTCGACAGTCAGAGGGCAGGCTTCTTATTAACTTCCAATTTTCTGCAGTATCTGATAGATATAATGGAGAATTCATGAGAAGTCTGCCCTTTAGTGGCAACTATGATACTATTTCTTTATATACAGTTGCGCGCGTAGCAATGAAAAGTGCGGTGTCAGTAGCTTGGGTGCACCAGTGGTGGGAGAAGCCTCGTCGAGTGGATATAAAAGCCGCAGTATTAGCTCGGAAAAATCAGTCGCAGCATTGCAAGCTAGCAAATTTCCACGGTACTACAAGTTCTAGCAGAATCCGCAGAGTATCATCGGACTACACCAGAAGGGAGTAACAGCATTCAAAAAAATATAACTTTAAAGTTAGCTGCATCTAGAGGGTATCGTCAAAGAGGTGATGTTAACTTGAAAGTTATCGTTATTTTTCATTTAACCCCCTCTTTTTTCTACTCTTTAGGAAGTGGGGATGAATCGGGAACAACACAAAAGGCTTATTCCGTAGAGCTATTAGCACTATCCATTGATCGTTACTATAATTAATCCTAGAAGTAAAGTGGGATCAGAGCTGTACTGATTTTATATTAACATATTCTTGAGGTCAGTATTCATCATAAGTTATATAAATCAGAATTTTTTCAATAGAATAATTTAAGGTTAAATAAAGGGAGGATTTTGTGGAATGCTAAAAGGTTCTCCTACCACTACCATCATCCCTCTCTTACAATCCTTTCCATGATATATTGTTTCATCTTCTTTTCTGGGCATCATAAACGTTCAGTACTTTAAGTACACCGCAGATTTGCTGCAAAATATCCTCTGGCAGATTTCTCAAGCGGATAATAAGTATCTACGAAGATGGTTGGAGTTATCCAATCAGGCGATAAAAGCTCTCCAAAAGCATGACATCTTATCATTATCCCGAGAAGAGATGCTATCCTATCAGTCCATCTTGGCTACTTTGCTGTACATATAAGGTGAG
This sequence comes from Copidosoma aretas, assembly GCA_030522625.1. Taxonomy (NCBI): domain Eukaryota; kingdom Metazoa; phylum Arthropoda; class Insecta; order Hymenoptera; family Encyrtidae; genus Copidosoma; species Copidosoma aretas. The sequence continues at coordinate 10,604 of JAPYYV010003689.1, forward strand.
TTGATGAGTTTACTGAGGAAGACTGGAGAAGAAGCACTACAGGATCTTTTAGAACAGCAGTGCAGTGTAGATAATACTAGTGTGCAAAAAACGCAGATGATTCAGGTGCATTAAACAGTGTAGACAATCCTTGTGTAAAATGGAACGATTTACCATCAGCATTAAAACATTGCATAGAAACAGGAGCGATAATCAAATGAAGACATATAATCATTACTTCTTCCACCGATGACGCCAAAGTTCTCATCGTGCTTAAAGTTGTAAGTGCTCTAGAACTACACAATACTTCAAATATTAATTTTAAACTTGCCGCAGAGTACATAATACAAAAGAATAATGCACGAGTCATTGATTAGAAGCATTTAAACACGAAGAATGCTGAAATCTTGAGATCAAATAATATAGATGATTATCGGTTCAATTTGAATATGAAACAGCCCATAATGCATCAAATGAAAGAGTTTGAAGAGAGAGATTCTGGTTGGACACTACAGCAGATAATCAGTTTGACCATATATATCAACAAGTATAATCCAATGAAGGGAACTCATATGTGAAATTACCAGATGATATACGAAAGAAAGAAGCTTGTGTAAAGGTGCGGAGAGCGAAGGTCAGAAATACATGCATACAGTGGTGGATGGTCGAGTACCAAAAAATCTTCACACTGACAGACGTAAAGAATTCTACATTAAGAGTTTTTAAGACCTTATAAAAAGATACAACATAAATCTTTACTTAACATACTCAGAGCATCGATATGTGAACGATTTAGTCGCACTTTGAAAATAGAATGTGGACAAAGTTCAGTCTCCGTGGAAATTACAAATGGCTTGATATCTTCTCTTATTTAATTGCTGCTTACAACGCTTGAAAGCATCCAACAATCAGCATGAGACCTATAGATGTCACGCTGGCTAATGAAGCTCAAGTTTATCAATAGTAAGGTGCCTTTAAGTAAAGCTAAAAATTTATTTAAAAAAGGCTACACAAAAGTGGTTCACTAAAATATTTACAATTCACAAAGTATCAAAAACTAGTCAAGTTACTTATTGTTTAAAAGATTAAAAGGTTCAGCCAGTCTCTGGTGGCTTTGACAAATAAGAGCTTCTGAAATCTAAATATCCAGACGTACATCTAGTGGTAAAAGTCGTAAAAAGCATGGTAAAATAGTATACGTCAATTAGTTGGGGTTTGATAAATCTTACATCAGTTAGATCAATAAGGCATATATTTAAAAAATAAGAAAGAGAGATAGTAGAGGGTGCCCCGTCCAGCATCCCGTCCTGTGGTGAACAACCTATCCTTCACTTTCACCTCCATGAACTTTTTCTTTCTTTCGTCTCTTCATCAATATTTACAAATTACAAAATTTAAATATAATATTGCCATTGTACACTACAAACATAACATATTTCTTCACTTTTTCGCTTAATTGATTATACAAATCGTCATTGGTCTCGATTGCTTTTGACACGCAATCTGGAATAAAGACTTGGAATGTATCATCAATAATGATGACGACTCTGCATCCAAAGCGAGTTCTTACCTTCTTAAGCTCAGTTACCATGTGTTCTTGCTTCATTTTGCACTCAGATAACCTTAGTGTTTGGAGGTAGTTGTTGTGGGCGATGCGGTTCAATGCGGCAAAGTCCATAGTCTAAAATAGTTGAAAAAATATTTCATTAGCATGTACATATATAGTTTATGGTAGGTTAGAGTAAAAATGTGATTCACCTTAAGTCTCTTGAAAAATTCTTGCTTTCCTGCTTGGTGGTGTATACTCCGAAGGAGTTAGTAATCTCTCTAGCTCTTCACGCGACAGATCAAGCTTTGCTGGAGCATGCGGCTTTAATGTAGCCAGAGGTATATCCCCTCTACCTCTTCTTTATCCACCTCTTTTTCCTCCACCGCCCCATTATTATCATCTAGAGGAAGAAGCATATCTACGAGTTGCAGATCCTCATCATCATCTAGAGTGATATAGCCTCATAGTAGTGTATCCGAGCTGTCAGGAAGTAACTGACGTTTATCGTCTTGTGTACTGAGAGCTATTTTCAGCTGCTGCTCTGTTCGGACGATGGGGAGCCTTGATCTAATATTTTTTTGCTGGCACATCACTATAGTCTTATTAAAATGGCAGTTGCAGTAATCTGTAAAGCCTATTTTAGTATAAACGACAGCTTATTTACACCTTTTGCCTTCTTTATAAGCTTCCCGTCTTACACGCAGATGCAGTACATCTTACTCCGTAGTCCAATAAATTAAGTCGTAATGCTGCCACAGCATTTATCCTTTATTAGGCCGAGGACTTTATTATTCATCAGAGGCAGATCAAATTGATTATTTAATGGATAATCTAATGTGTCAAATCTCTCGATATCATGCTTTATGATTTCGTAGACATTTTGACCGGAAATCTCATATATCAAGCTATCCGTGTCTGTATAGAGCAATTTGCACTTGGCCAAACGATATCTCATGTACGAATAGTGAAAGTCGTACATATAAGTGTTTGATACGTCTTGTACTCTTAAACCGACATATATTAGTTTTCTTACACTTATCTCTGTACGTTCAAGCTAAATAGCTGCGAGATTTTTCGCAAAGATTGAGCGACTGTAAAAGTTGGGTCGGGCAATGAGTGTTTTTTCACTAAACCGTCCTTCTCACTTATTTACGAGTTTAACATCCTCTTGCTTCTGCTTATTATTCATGGTCTTTCCATACACGGCGTTTAATATAAATTCATTTGTACTCTGCTACCTCTTCTTAGTATTGAGATCCACGTATGGTTTGAGCCAGGGACTTCCTCTGAAACGCAGAACTCTATGGACTTTCTTTAAAACTAGTCTGTGTGTCAGAGCCTGCTTCAATGCCTTGTTACATATGACGTAATGCTCTTTTTTGTATAAAGTCGTCATGAGCTTCTACTGCTTCAAGCGAGGTAGAACCATATGTTGCGGACAGAGAGGTCAATTCTTATGATTATCGTGGATAGCTGTTGGATACTCCAGGTCTACTTCCAGTATGTAGCAATAACGATCATCACCAGCACAAGCATCTCCATCATCAGGTATATCAAGGATGTTTGCTACTGTAATGTTGTCGACCCAGCGAAAGTCTCTTTATTGTAATGGCTGCGTCATTGCCCGTTTATACAAATAATTCGCATCAAAGTACATGAGGTATTAATCTTCTTCATCAGGATGATGATCTTCAGCTATGTACTTGTTATTAACCTTGGCCTAGCGGTTACATCATTAAGTAACTTATTTTCTGATGCCCTTCTCCACACGCAGGAACATATCTATATCTGTGAGATGCTCTAATTTGACTTGGCCGAGCTTGAGCATGGCGTTTCACGTTAGACCAGGTATTGTGTAGTAATGTGCAGGATCTTACTGGTATGCTAACATGCAAGTCGACTGAAAGTTCTTGAAGACGTCTGCCCACAGCCAAACGTCGGTCTTTAAGTATAGATCATAGTACTCTCCAAGAGTGTAAATATTAAATGTTCTTCATACATTTTGCGCATGCGCATAGTCTGCATCAGAAATTTCACTATCAGTCAACTTGCTGTGAAATACCGCTTTTGATGGTAGTTCTCTTTCTCTCAGCTTTTCCAGAGAACTAACATAGTCATAAGGGACTTCACCCTTTCTAAGCTCCGTCTGCTCATTACTATATACATGCTGGAATTCACTACCGGTAATCTCACACTTATCCATATATGATGCCAATTTTTCCATAAAGAAGGGCATGAATCGGAACAAATCGATGAATCGAAAATTATTCTCGATGCCCTTTATATGCTAAGTGAATGAAATATACTTCTCCTTATTTTTAGCAATAAGATTGACCCATCCCTCGAGGTCCTCATTCGTGCCAAACTCTTTGATCATAAAGGGCGAGTCATTGCCAGTGAGATTGTGGAATATCACTGGTATAAATCTTGAATTCTGGTATTTTGCAACTTTCGTGAGCAGCACCTCCAAATTTTCCCGTCAAATAGCAATGATCTCGCCCTTTCTTCTGATTTTGTCGGAATGAGCCACTGCAGGTGTGACAAGCTTTAGCTTGCCCTAATTTATCCTCTTCTGCATTAGTCAAGATCATTGGTCATGGATTCTTATATAATTCTTGCACGTTACCTGCAATGGTCTTTAATTCTCGTATAAAACAACCTGATGGTGTATCCGCAATATCTTTCCTTCGTAACTTGCTTAGTGTAATTAGCTGTTGTCGAAGCTGCATTTTATGGAATAGCCTATACTAAAGGCTTGCTGCTCTTGGACTGCACGTATATAATCCTGAACAGGCTCAAGTAAACACTCAAAGTCTGCATAGATGACGTAAAGAACTTGTTCAGCGGAATTAAAATTTTAAAACTTAAGAGTGTTGTATCCTTTACTTGTAAGCTTTATCCGACACTTGTTTACATTTACACAATCAATTTTAAGCTTATGGAGATTATCTTCTTTATAGAAATAATGCAAGCATCTATCACAGATCCAACATTTCACCTTATTCTTTGTCAGCTGATCTAATACCAATCTTGATAGATTTTTAATTCATGTATAGTAGGATTTTAGTTCTGGTACGTCTTCTTATTTTTTCTTTATTATCTTCATGGTTGTGAAAATGCTGTAAGAGAGACAGGTTAACATGATTGTCTTTTTTCGCAATCGTAATATAACATGGTGAATCTGTATGCTTCCCACCATGTTTCCGCGATATATACACATTCAAAGAGAAAGGATTTTGTTTCTCAAACTTGCTTGCTTGCATCAAAGTAGCTAGAAACTCCATTTGATCCAAATTAAGATCACATCCATATGGCTTGTAATGATTCACTCGCTCAGCATTTCTATCTGCGAGATGTAATGCAAACAGAACTGCCCACATGAAACCCGTATCATTACTATTTTGCACATTAACACAAGCTTCTTTCTTCCGTATATTAGCTAATAATTCTACATATAAATTCTTTTCATTGGATTATACTTGTTGATATCCACGGTCAAACTGATTATCTGCTGTAGTGTCCAACCAGAATATCGCTCTTCAAACTCTTACATTTGATGCATCATAAGCTGTTTCATATTCAAATCAATCGAATCATCATCTATATTGGTTGATCTCAAGATTTGAGCATTTTTTGTGTTAAAATGATTCAAATCAATGACTTCTGCCTTATTATATTGTATCATGTACTGCGGCAAGCTCAGAATTAATCTTTAAAGCATTCTGTTGTTTTAGAGCACTCACAACATTGGACACAATAATGCCTTTGGCGTAATCTAAGAAAAAAAGTATATTATTATGTCTACAATTAACTATTTTACCTGTTGCTATGTGATTCTTAAATGCTGATGGTAAATAGATCCACTTCACACTAGGATTTTCTACACTGTTTAATGCACTTAAATTATCGGCACTAATCGGCACACTAGGATTATCTACCCTGCATAAGTGCAGTAACGATCAATAAAGAGTGCTAATAGCTTCACGAAATAAGCCTTTTGTGTTGTTCCTGACTCATCTCCACTTCCTAAAGAGCAGAAGGAGGGGGGAGGGCAGACTTAAAAGAAAACTGATAATAACTTTCAAGTGAACATCACCTCATTTACAATACCCCATAGGAACAGCTAAATTCCAACGTATACCTCCTTGGATGCTGCTACTTCCTTTGGTGCAGTCTAATGATACTCTTTGGGTGCTGCTAGATCTGTAGTACTGTAACTACTTGCTAGCTGGCGATACTGTGACTGACTTTCTTGAGCCACCATTGCGGTTTTTGTACCCACTTGACGAAGCTTTCCCCTCCATTGGTGCACCCGAGCCACTGACACCGCAATTTCCATCGCTGCGTGCGCAACTGTATTTTAAAAAAAAAATTCATATTTGGCCACTAGAGGGCAGACTTCCCATAAATTATTTATTATCTTTATTAAATACAGCAAAAAATGAGGAGTTTATGAGAAGTCCGCACTCTGACTGTCGAGTTTTATAGTCTTTTATTGAGTGAGGTTATAAGTAGTAAGTCACTCGCTCCATATCGCTAATCTGTTTTGGAGCGAGCTGCGGAAAAGATCTCTCTCTGACCTAGTGCTACTCTCGAAGAAGATCAGAAAGTACGTCGCAGGTATACAAGGCTTTTTGAGGTCACCGAATGACTTTGTTCTCAGGGAGCCTGTTACTATTAACTACGAGGGTTAGGTCACGCAACCTAGAGTCGACTGCTTTCAACCGCCATATAGGTGGACTAATTCACGCACTAAAGAATGTTCTATAATTAGTTGGCTTGAGGAGAATTACCATGAAAAACATGGAGTAGTAGTGTCATTCCATATAAGAATCATGCTGGAGCGCTACAAGAGGCGGTAAAAGATACCAGTTGGATATGTGTAAGGGGTTTGGGAAAAAATAATGCATAGGAATCATCATGGCAAATAGAAAGTAAGTTATAAGGTATGACATTTTTTATTATAAAACTTTTAATTTACGTTAAATAATTTTTTGTTTCGAACACCTGTATCCAGCGAATGTTTTGTACAAACACAGATCAGCATAAAAATGTTTACAATTATATGCGCATTATACTGCGCTCTATGATACCGAATATTTAGTGTACGCATGCTAATCTTAAAAAATCCTTGAATAATTGTATCGATTTTATGTTTTACATACCTACGCACAATATTTGATGACATCCAATACCTTAACAGCTCCACAAGTAGATATTGGCAACTCTTTTTCATAAATCCACAGCAGAATTTAGATTCAAAAACGTACATACATGTACTCATGTCAAGCACTTACTTCATTTTATGCTCGTATGTATCCGCTTTTTGCTAACATAAACCTCAAGCAGATATACTATGATGCGTATTAATAAGAAGGACGGTATAAATATTAGGCATTGTGTATCGTCTCTGCTGCTGAAAAGAGTGAGCAAGCGTTAAACTCTACTCCGCTTTATGATTATAATTTAAGTAATATGAGCAAGCATGCGTAGAGCCAGTGAGTTGCATCACATTATACGCACATGCGATCTGCGCAAGAAGGGCGCAAATATCATGTTACTTTTGTCCGTTAGTGAGGGTACAGAACGCATTGATACTTGCCCCTGCTAACCATATCTCTCGCTTCATAAAAAAAACAGGCACTCCGGAAGTGCCGGCAGAAGTGAAAACTCGCACGAATTGCTTTATTTATCAGTATAAAAGTACTATCATTTATGTGGTAAAATATAATATTTATTTATTG
>JAPYYV010003690.1:0-17875 GCA_030522625.1 Copidosoma aretas
GGGGGGTCAATATTGGGTAAGGGGGGAGAGGATCGATTGTGTGCCGGCTATTGATGTAATAGACCCGGGGATCGTTTTGTCGTATAATAAGTGATGGCTCGGGCATAATATACGTGCGCAGTTGGCGCTCGAACAAAAAAGGACCCCACAGTGGTGAGGGTATTATTATTATCATTATTATCATTGTTGTTACACACGAAAAGAGGGGCACGGAGAGAGGCTTATATTCTCGTGCCAGACAACGCGCTCCTCTATTCGGTCCGCGCGACGATGAACCGCGGCAGCTTCTCCCTCCCGTATCCTCGCGGGTGCACCACGTATGTGTGACGTGAGAGGCAACTTTGATTCCAAACACTGTGCACCGGCTCGGCCGGACTGTGTGTACGCGACTGCTGTGCCGTTATGCCCTAAAGTGCAATCGTCCTCCTCCTCCTCCTCCTAAGCCTTATTATTCCCTCTGTATGCGCTGCATACGTGCAAACTCCGCACCTCTGGGCTTCTTTCGAGGACACATATTTGCACACACCGCGTCTCGTTCATCCTCCCCACCTTTCTTTCATTATCTCTCTCTCTCTCTCTCTCGGCTATGTGCCCCTTTTTTTTCACAACCGCGTACGTCCACTCGTATCCCCTGGGTGCTGGGATTCAGGACGAGAGGTGATTTTAGCCCCGCGGGCCTGTGTGCGACGAGGTTGGGTCTTTTTTGCATGAAAGATGACAGCGTCAGTATAAAGAGCTGGTTGTTCGATCGTTGGCGTCCGACAAAAGTATATGATGCGTACAAGGTTTTTTTTTTTTTTGTATAACAAAAAACCTTAAAACGCAGCAGGTTGATGATGGGCTATTTAATTATTCCCGATCGCTAAAAACACCAAAGTTTTTTAATTATTAGTATTGTTATGCTAAAACCACCAAGTTTGAAGCTCTGAACTTTTTTTTTCAATGAATACTTTCGTAGAATAATTGTATGCGCTAAAATTATTGCTTCTGTGTATATTAAGGGAATTTGTTCAATATTTTTTGTTACAAAGTCAATTAACAGATTCATGTTTACTGCAATTACATCTCCCAAACTATCGAATTCACGAAATTTTTCATCGAATGACTGAAATTTAATGTTAATAGCTCGATAATTTGTGCTAAAAATATGTGGTTTGTACCTGCCAAGCGCAACAGAAAAATCTGTTGAAAACATAATTAGTGCTAGATGATATTGATAATGTTATACAATAACCAAGTTTTTCTGTCAAATTTCAAAAGTCTTATGGTGAATTGAATTGATTGAACAAACGTAATGAGAACCAATGCGGTTACTATCAAATTATATAGTATATCTACTACACAGAGTATCTCGACCGTTTGCGTACTGTACTGTTTGACTGACAACAAGCAATTCTCGAGAGGTATTAGAATATTCTCACAAGATAAAAAAGTTCCCCTCAAGAATAACTTATTCATTGCGAAGTCGATAACTGATTTTTCACCTATAGTATGAGATATAATAATTGATTTTATAAAAAAATTCAAACTTCCCATAAAAGTTTGTATTGTAGCTCGATGTGCATAATTTGTTCTCCTGCTCGGTATCACATCGATCGAGTTCCAAACTTTTCTTCTAAGATGAAGGTTTCAAATTCCAGCAAGTAAATAATGTTGATACATGTATTTCAGCTTTATATTAGATAGTTCGATTTTGGGAGGGAAAGTGTCTCTTACCAGCCAACGATTGATTGGATTATTTTGATATATTCTAATTTCAAAATCGATGTGTCTGGATAACACAAAGTTTCAGTTATACTTTGAACGTTTTGATAACTAAAATAAGACGTTATTGAAATTTTTTTTGACCAACCAAAATCGAAAAACTATACAATAATTTATTCATTAATAAACAACGAAAAATATTGTGCATTTATATTCTTGTGTTTTTTGAGAGAATTTAATCGTGTCATTTTTTCATTTTTCCAATTTTTGTTTGTAACAGTGGTCTTGCCGTAGTTTTTAACAACAATTCCAAACATTGAGTTCCTCTGGTGTTTTCTGAGTAATTAGTATTCAATACTCTGATTTGCATGTTGCGTTTGTAAAATTTTTGTGTTAACATACATTATTAAGTATAGGACAAGCGGAGTTTTTACTTAAAATGATTTTATCATAAGTAACTGTTAAAAAAAAAATTTTTTCCTCGACTTGAATTGTGTACATACTGTAGGTAAAGTAAATCCAAAACAAGTGTTGGAAAAATTTTTAGGAAAATACAACATTCTTTATTTATTCACGTTACTCGTCGACTGATGAAATAACCTTCAGCTAATGTCTTACATAGTGTCTAAAGTGAAAAAATACCATTTTTGGAAAAAGTCTGTCTGTCTGCTGTGTGTGTGTGTGTGTGTGTGTGTGTGTGTGTGTGTGTGTGTTTGTGTGTGTGTAATCAGTCATATCTTAGAAACCCTTCAAGTGATTTTGATTGTTCAAGGCTTAAAATATTTAATTTGACATCCTTGTATTAATAAAAAAAATAAAAATCAAGATTCATACCTTATTAAGTTTGTTATAACGATTTTATACGTCCAAAAAGCGGTTTCTTGCTACTTTTAGGGTAACAAAATTCAAAATCGATTGCTTTAATAATTGTATCTCATGAAGCAATAAAATGGCTTCATTTTAGATTAAAAATTTTTTTTACGTCATGTCGTTTATTTTATTGAAAAAATCTATAATTTTTTTTCTTGAATCAGTCATATCTCAGAAACCCTCAAAAAGATTTTAATGCTAAAAAACGGTTTTTGCAGTTTTTGGAGTGAACAAATTTCAGTTTGAATTTATCAATAGTTGTATTCTATAGATAGTAAAAAAGCTTTACATAATTCAATAATATTTTAGCTACAAGATAATTATATCACGTATATCGATTTCATTGTCATCGATGTTTTTAGTTTAAGGTGGCTTATCACCCCTATATAGCACATATTTTGAATATTTTATAATAAATGTTTATTGAAAGTTATGAAAAATGTCATTTAACCTGACAATAATACATAGCTAGTGCTAAACATCATGCGATTTTTCTAATAAAATTTTGTTGTTTAATTCTTTATATACCGAAGCTTGAAAAAAAATTCAATAAATTACCTTAATCTTTTATCAATTTACATCTGATTTTTAATTTTTTGGGCTCATTCTCTTCCTTGAACAAATCCATTAGGAGTCGCCACGGAAACAATTGCAAAAACTTGGATATGTTTCAAAGAAAATTCAGTTGTTTATAGAGAAATACGAATAATAACAAAAGAACAATTGAAATTTCTGGGAAACCTATCCAAGTTTTTGCAATTTTTTCCGTGATGACTCCCAATGGATTTGTTCAAAGAAGAGAATGAACTCGGAAAAATAAAGATTGGTTGTAAATTAAAAAAAATTAAGGTTAATTATTGAATTTTTTTTTTTTAAGCTTCAGTATGTGAAAAATTCATAAATGCGTATTAAGCACCCATCAACTTTCGATGTGCGCGCACCGTCTTTTCCAGTGCATATTCAGCCAGTGCACTGAGAAAGACCGCGAATGCACGGTAAAACTTCGTGATTATACACATGTAACCTGTAGAAAACCTCAGTGCTTCTTAAGCTGACACGTTCTTTTGACGTGCAAAATTTTTTCCGTGTACATTAACGGAGACACAAATTCTAATAATCTCAAAATTTTCAGATTCGAATTGGCTGAACACTGTTGACAAGTGCCTGTTGAAATGGGATTCGTATTTTACTAATAAATAACAACACTGAATTATCGTGTAATTAATCTTTTTTATTATTAGTGCACTACATGTTTTTATTTATTTAAATTATTATTAATTTTGTATACATGATACTCTTGATGATTTGGAATGAGAAAATATTTATGAAAGAAAAAATGTCTTCAGATGCTCAAACTGTACAGCTCAAAGATAAAATCTAGTTTTACTAATATTACTCTTAAAGTTAACATTTTAGGTCCATATACAATCAAGATAAGCTATAAATGTTCACAAAATACAACTATTTGCCCTTATTGTTTAGCCCTGTAATTCAAAAAACAATCACTTGAAAAAAAGACCAAAACAACGGTTTTTTAGTTGCACTGGAACAGAGTTTTTTTATAATTAATTGGTTTTTAACTTTAAAACGAGTGACGTGAGAATTTTATAAATTGATAAAAGTGGATTCAGACTGTGAAAATGTGTAATATTTACCCTTACAGCAAGCCCAATAAAACCCAAAAAAATAACTAAATTTCATTATTTTTTTGGAAATGGCGAGATCGCAACTCTCAAAATTGATTGTTTTAACTCACTTTCTTGGAAACTTTTTTAAGTGCATTATTACGTAATATTGAAAACTTACGTCAGCGTCCACCATAAAAGTTCATATGGATTGGACTTTAAGTTGCGCTTAAAGAACACTTTCCTACTCTTTCATTTGATGACGTTGCGTACTTTTGTTTCTCTGTGCAAATTAATCTTTACATGAGCTCCATATGATTTCACCGATGAAGATTAGGCAAGACAAAAAAAGGAAAAAAATGTATGCAAATATAATTTTCTTGTACTGTAGGAACATTTCGTCGATATTAAAAATGTTTATTCCCCAATCTTTTAATTGTAATCGATCGAATAAAACAGTATTCGGAGATTCTTTTAACCACAGCTTCATCACACCCGATTCCTGCAAGTAACGTACTTTTTCTTGAAACTTGTCAACGTATGGTGAAATTTCCGAAAATTTCATGATTCTCCACCAAAAAACAAGTGGTTCCTTCACGATATTAAGTTTCCAACCATCGGTATTACCCGCATATTTAGTTACTAGTTTCTTGCCTAACTCAAGATTGATCTCGCATCCGCCTATTTTCGTAGAATCAATCAATGATTGTATACACTCGAAACGTTGGAGCTCTGAATAAATGGTATTGGATGAATTCACTAGATATCGACTTTCCTCCCTGATATTTTGCAAGTAATATTGTTTTGTTATGAAATCAATCGACAGATTCCCATTTTCTGCAAACGCATCTTCTAATTTATCAAATGTACGGAAGTGTTCATTGTAAAGTTGAAATTCAATAAATGATTGCACAATTTGTGTTGAGAATATAACGCTCACGCCTGTTAAACATAGTACAATAAATCTATCTAAAAATCTATGTGGTCTGAATGATGTGGCTTTTCCAATTAAAAGATCAGTGATAATACGTAATGACCAAATTTTTTTGTCATATGTCAGAAATCGAACGGTAATTAAAATTGATAAAATAAACGTAAGTCGGAGTAATGTACTCACTATGAAATCGTATGGTATTTTGACCATGATCGTACTATACTGTTTGATTAGTAACGAGCGATATTGCGGGAATAAATAAACTTTTTCGCAAAAATCAAGATTTCCCCACAAGTAAAACTCCTCAAATGCAAAATCAATGGATGTATTTTTAATTTTTCCTTTGTATATATTTGTTACTTTTATTGAAAAATTAAATGTTCCCATTAAAACTCTCAGCGTAAATATTTGTACGGCATCACGGAAATGATTGAAAGTTATCAGTAAATTATTTGAATTAAAAACTTTTTCTTGAAGTGAAGGGTGAGTCGATTCAGCAAGTAAACGATGTTGATGTAGATTTTTCAGCTTGTCAAAAAAGAGTTGGGCTTTAGAGGGGAAAGTATCTATTATCAGCGATCGATTGAATGGATTATATTGATAAATCATAATTTTGAAATCCATGCGTGTGGTTGATACAAACTTTGAGTTATGCTTTCTAATTTTTATAAATTGAAATAAGACAATGTTTAAAAAATTTTTCATCCAACTATTATGAAAAAACTCCGTGAAATAATTTTGTTTACTATAGTTGATTAAAAAAATGAAACATTTTGTGGTCTTGGTATTTTTCCAGTAAATTTATCTATGAGATCTATATATTTTGTTAGAGTCTTCAAAACGGTGGTATCGATATTGTTCTCAACAACTATTCCATACATTGTAGTCCTTTGATATCTTCGGAATGATTGTTGTCTTGTACTTATGATTTGATTGTTACTATTATTGACTCCCAGATTTGTAATATTTACGATCAAAGTTGGAATTCGGCTTGATATTTCTCTAACGATTTGCGCAGAAGTAGCTGAAAGATGATTTTTGGGAATAATAAATGTAATTTGAGGAATTGATGAATTCTGTTCTACGTATTCCGTCAAATATTTAACTACGTCTGATACACTGTGACTTTCTACACATTTAAATATGCTGATTAAAAAAAAAAACACAATTTTTCTTAAGGAACCCATGATGTTGAAAAAAACCTGATGTGCGGGAAAACTACTCGCAGATTTTAGGTGATTTAACACCACAGCTGTAACTGTTATTAGAACCGCAAAAAATGTACTGACATGCCTTAATGATTCAAACGTACAGAGCTTCTACTAGAAACAATTTTACATGAAATAATTATTAGAACGCTTTTTTTTGTTTTCAATTACGTTACTTGTGTAATTAAAGTAAATCTGATAGAAGCATTGGAAAACGTTTCAAAAATACAAGTACCTTCGTTATTTATTCAAAAGTCACAAGCCGAATGACGAAATAACAGTCGGCTCCTCATATAAATGTATAAATACAATATTTTCGGAGAAACACTAATAATTACGATTTGTTGAAATATTTTTGAGCACAACTTATTCATAAAATACTTTGTATTTAGCAAGACCTCAAGAGTTAACGCACAATGAGCAAACATATTTTGTATTTTTTTAATCGCGTAACAAATACCAAAGTTGCAGTCGTGTGCATGGCAATCTATTAAGGTAGAAAATATTATATGAGCAGAATCTTTATTAATATTCTATAATTATTAATCCAACACAAAAATAAATCATTAAGATTCCAAAGACGGATAATGAATAAATTCTATTTTTTTTTTTTTTAACTTAAAAACTTTTCAGACTGTACGCCAATGTTGTCTATTAAATGTTGATGTTTTAGAAAAAATCCATTTTACTACTTTTTTAAACGTTATTAAGTTTTGAAGAAAAAAATCATTCCTTTTTGCCAATACAGAGTCATCGAAAAAATAATTTTTTCAACATCTAAATCTTTCGCGAGATCTTTCGTACTCACAACTTCGTTTTCAAATGTCAACTTTTAACCATTTAGACCATCGAGACCATGGGATGTAATATTTATTAAAGCCTCAGGATAATCCTCTCTGGCTGTTCAAGTAACTACAGCAACATAGTACGTAACAAGTAAATGCAACTTATCTACATATTAAATAAAAAACCGCTGCCAATAAATTAGCACAAAGCTTCCTCAACAACGTTCTTCTGCAATTATTTAACTGAAAAAATATATATAAGAATTATTTACAATGTGAAAATAGTAGTTTTCGTCACAAATGTGCATCTCTCCAGGGCGGTCCCTGGGCCCGAGGGCGCTTGCGAAGCAACCGTGTGGCCGGATGCACATGATTGGCGAACGCTGTTTTTCCTGCCGAGGGTGTAAGCACCAGGGTTGCAAAAGTGCCCGTGGTATTAAAAAGCTATTGTGGAAGTGGCACTTTGCGCCCTAGTGGCATAATATACTATTCATGCTCTATGATATAGAATTATTTCGAAAATAAGATCATAACGTTTACCCGATTGGTACAAAAAAAATTGTTAAAACTATTTTGAATAAAAAATAATTCAACACATAATTATAACTTATTACTGAAATTGATACACGTGATATAACTGTGTTGTAGCTACAATATTATTGAATTATATAAAGCTATTTAATATGACTATTGATGAAATCAAATTTTAATTTTTTCACTCCAAAAACGGCAACGACCGCTTATCTAGCATTAAGAAGGTTTGGGAGAAAAGTTGAAAATAGAGAATCTTTTTTAAAAAAATATATGCTGTTCTACAACACATCAGAGTGCGCATGAATTTTTTCAGATTTTTCGCCAAGGAAATTTTTGAGAAAAAAAATGTTGAAAATAGGCAATTTAACACCTCTACAACATCTCCCATCCCTCTAGCTGTTACTCGAGTGTTTAGAGGCACATCCAACTCGCGCACGATTCGACGACGACAGAGACGACGACGAGGAGGAAGTGATGTACCCCGTTCGCGTGATGTAAAAGCTCTCGCTCGCACAAAGTATTCCCCTCCAACCGCGGCGAGGATATAATTTTAATCCTGCTCCCAGGAGGTCGTTTACACAGGTGACACCGGCGGAAGTCGGGAAAACGCGCTCGTCTGTGTTTGCGTGGGAGGGTGGCCCACACGTCCGCGCAATGGGCCTGGTTTTTGTTTTGGAGTGCGTGGAGCATCGTAAAAATGTCGTAAAGTTGTTAATGGTCGCTGGCCTACACGGCTGCGGGAGAGGATGGCTGGAGGTTCGTTTGCACGCGGGCGCGAGGGTGGATTTATATTTATATTATTATTATTATTATTATTATTATTATTATTATTATTATTATTATTATTATTGGGACCCCGGCTCCGTGTGTCCTTGCTGCACTTGGTAGGATTGCGATAAGGTTTTCCGAACTTTCATTTGCGTAACTGTTTATTTATATCTGTGCCGGGGGATGGGGTGTGCGACATTTATTACGATTCGAATTTGGAAATGTCGTGTACTGTTCAAAATCTGTTCAATTATGAACAGAAAAATTCTGTTTGAAATTGAGCAGACCACACACGTTTTGTTTAAATTATATTTAACACAAATTTTGTGTTAACAGTACACAAATATTCTGTTAATTAGCCATTGTACTCATATTTTATACACAAACTTTGTCTACAAAGAACAACTATTTTAGGTAATTTTTACAAATAATGAGTGTGGAATAGCAAAAAATTTGAACTTTGTATTTGTGTGTATATTATATGATAAAATAACTGAATGTTAAGATATTATTATTATTATTATTATTATTATATAAGTTACTACTTTATTATATTATATGCGTATACGTTATCAAAAACTACCCTTATTTAAATTTCAAGTGTAAGGTAACTCTACTCACGAAACATAATCTCCTTATTTCCTACTCTGCTGTTGATCGTTCACTGCTCAGTATATACTTAAGTATTACGTGTTTACTCGACAAATGACTAGATCACACTGTTAACAAAGTATCAGTTGAGCTGCCCAGCTCATTGCGCAGTATAGAGTGCGCAGCTCAGCTAGGTCACTGACCACTGACTCACTCAGCTGACTAAGCTCAGTGTGATCTAGTCATTCGTCGAGTGAACACGTATTCTACTGAGCAGTGAGCGATCAACAACAGAGCAAGAAATAAGGAGATTATGTTTCGTGAATAGAATTATATTATACTTTTAACTTAAATAGAGTAGCTTTTTATAATATATCCGTATATAATGCAACAATTAATACAAGTAACGCAATAATAATATTAATGTATACATAGTAAAGTCAGTAAATTGAGTAAATGATGTATGCATGAGTCGAAAACGGGATATTTTTTGGTGTGAAATAGGACTTTCAAAATTTAGAAAAATTTTGTTTGAAATTAAACAGACCACACACGTTTTGTGTAAATTATATTTTACACGAATTTCGTGTTAAGAGTACACAAATCTTGTGTTATTTAGCCATTGTACTCATATCTTATGCACAAAATTTTTTTATGAAGCATAACTTTTTTATGTACGAAAAAACACAAATTTTGTGTAATTTTGACAAATAACAAGTGTAAAGAAGCATACTACACAAAATGTTTAACTTTGTGGCGCTATTTATTACTCTGATTTATAAAGGTGGAGAATTTTGAATGAGAATTTAATTTCGTCATGTGATTGGCTGGACATGGAATTAATTAGAAGGAAACTTGCGGATTGTGAGGGAGAAAAATGCAACTATGTAATTGTTATCCAAAGTTATTACATAACGATCTTAAACAACACGATTAAAATATTGATTTATCAGTGAAAGTTGCTCGTCACGTACTGAACTATATATTCGAAAAATTATAATGTGCCCATCCATTTGATATACATTAGTGGCATTTCGTCCTCGATGAGCTGATCAGTAATGTTGATTGTACAATTTGTACAAATGGAGGTAGATGATCTCGAAAAATGACCCTAAAGCAATGAAAAATTAATTCTCTGTAAAATTATGTGATAATTTTACTTGTTAATTTTAATCGTGTATTCAAAATAAAATTGGTCATCAAAAATAATGTAGCGTATATTTCAAACATAATCAATTCACAACTTTAGAGATGATGATAAAATGTATGCATCAAGAATATTATCAAGTATTGGCAAAGCCCTTGGTGAAACTTGCTTCATATAATCCGACAATCGTGAAAAATATTTATCTGATTCCCATGAAATACACCCCTCCGATTGATGGATCTCTCGCTTTGCATACCGCACGATTATTTGCGGAGAGATTTAAAATATTTTCCATCAAAAATAGTTGCTCTTTTTTAATACACGCAGAATGAAATTTTTTCTGTCGATATAAATAAATGGTACAAACGCCCATTGAGCTGAACCATCTTTGATGTACTCGCATCCTCCAGCGCTCCATGATAGTGCCTCATCGCACCAAACTCAATTAGCGGTATGCTGTTGGCGCACGTGATCTTCAAGATCCTTGATCCCGACGAAAGTCAGCTCGCACTCGTCGCAGTGGTCGGCGTGCACGACGCCCATGTGCCTCGCAAGATGATCCTTCCGAGCGAACTTTCGCAAACACTCGACGCAGCCGTACGAGGGCTTTTCTCCCGCGTGGCGGTGGGTCCGCTCGTGCGTCCTGAGGTAGGCCCTCTTGGCGAAGGCTCGCGGACAACTGGAGCACGCGTGGGGCATCTTGCCCGTGTGAGCGAAGGCGTGCGTCGTGAGATCGCTCTTTTGGCTGAAAGCTCTCGGACACTCGCGGCACGCGTAAGGCCTTTCGCCCCTGTGTCTTCGCTCGTGCCTGTTGAGACTGCTCTTGTCGCCGAATGGCCGCGAGCAGACCGCGCAGCCGTACGGCTTCTCCCTCGTGTGCGTGCGCTCGTGCACTTTGAGATTCGATTTTTGGGCGAAGGCTTTCCCGCAGGTCCCGCAACCGTGGGGTCTCGGATCCGCGTGAGTGCGCGCGTGTTGCGCGAGGCTCGATCTTTGGGCGAAAACTTGCGGGCACAGTGCGCAGGAAAAGATGCTTGGCCCCGCGTGAGTCGCCTCGTGGACTTTGAGCTGGATTTTTTGGGTGAAAGATTTCGCGCACACCGAGCACCCGTGGGGCTTCTCGCCCGTGTGAGTGCGAATGTGGGCGGTGAGGTTGTTCTGGTGGTTGAAAGCTCGGGAACACGTGGTACAGACGTAGGGCTTTTCGCCCGTGTGGATGCGCTCGTGGCGTACGAGTAGGTAGTGGTGGGCGAATGATTTTTGACACGCGTCGCAAGGATGGGAGTTTGTCCCTGATGTGCTTTTACGGCTGGAATTTTGCTTGCTACCTCCGGGCATTTTGTTATTCATTGACGCCCCGCGAAAGTTTGATGCCACGTCCAGTCGAAGATAAAGACTATTTGTTTGGCAGGCCTTTTTTTCCGTTGGCTGAAAAAGTAAGAGTACATTGTGTTATTGCAATGCAGGACAATGTTATGCAATCATCATTTTAGTAAAAAAAAACTCGAGCAAATTGTAAAACAAATATATATGAATGCCCTGCGTAAAAATATCAGGATGATTCCACTTGTTTTTCTACCATAGACTCGAGTGTTTAGGCTGCCCCCTTTAGTTTTAATTTTATTCCTGCAGCTAATACTTCGTCGACAGTAATGTGTAAATTTCAATTCCGAAGCGTGTGTAAGTAGTGTAGAAATGTTCATATTTCACGCGTTCATATTCAATGCGTGACAACAACGTTATTGGGTGTTTGAAACATACGCAAAGGTATCGCTTATCATCTTTTTGACTAGCTCTACTGATAAAAAAAAATTATGAGTGCCATATAATTAACCTGCACGACGATGTGGCATATCTAGACAATATGTTGAAAGTCCTGTATACTTTCAACACTCATTTTTTCTCTTTTTAATTTGACTACGTGATACGGTTGAGGATAAAATAACTGATTTGGTGGTTTATTAAATGCTCATTATTATCACTATGTTGTGTTTGGTAAATGTGTAGAAATTACAACAGTTTATTATAAAGTTAGGTACTATTGTTCATACAAAGTCTTGTGAAACGTATACAAAGTCTTTTAAAACATAGGAACAAATAGTGCCTAACTTTTTATACATTGCATATTATATGAAATTTCTTCGATAACTTTGTTCGAAATCTTTTAAGGAATAACCCAAGCCTTAAAAAATAGAAATCTGATATAAAAAAGGGTCTGAACTTTATTTGAATTTATTTTTATACTTACTTAACAGTACCTAAATATGCAACATGCAAAATAAAAAAATAAAATTTTTTCGACACTTAGATTATTCTTTTTTAGTAAGTAATTAATTTTAATGTCATTAAATGTAAAGTATATCCTTTAATAATTATCACAACTTTAGTGCTATATAGTGGTAAAGAACCTCCTTAACTACTCCTTAAATCTAACCCTCTCTTAGAAATCCTTTGAAACGAACTAACATTCGCAATATTAGCACTCGTTCAAAGCACTATGATTTTAAAACTACGTCTGCAGAATGCCATTACTTGCGTCTCAAATGCGGTATAGAGGAAACCAAGTTCAATTGAAGCAGTAGTTCTCCTGACAATATAAAGGCACAGATAGTGATGAAAGATGAAGAGAAAGTGTTCTGGATAGGGAAAACTATTCTTTTCAGTTTAAAACAAATACTCACGTTCCAGTTTCCAAAGTAGCAATCCTAAAATTAAATGGTTGTTGTATTATCCAAGAACTGGATGAGTCGGATTTCCTGACGCCGAATTAAGTGTGTCCTCTATTTTTTTCAGAAAAAAGATATTTCCTTGTATCCCATCAACTTTTATGCTTATACTGTAAATAAAACACAACTATGGAAATTTCGTAAAGATATTTCAAAAGGCACTCTTTATTGATGGATGGAAAATTGTGGACTACAAGTTTGAATTTTTGAAAAGCTGAAAGCACGGATTGGAAAGTGATAAAATATTGTAGTCCGTAACTAGAAAGATAAACTTTATAGTTTATTAATGAGTATTGTCCACTCGCACGAATTAATTTAGCGTTAACATGTTACTTTCTGGAAACGCTGGCTTGATAAAAGTTTATAAATAAACATGATCACATTTAGTTGATGTAACATGTTATATAACAGTTATAAAAGTTACAAGTTGATTGACACGTTTTCACCTTCAATAACAAGTGCATTGTATATTCCGATAGTTTTATTAAGTATATTTGATTGCGTTTTTTTGTTGATCGATGAGTACAACTCGTTTCATCAATCAAGTGTATCAATTTTTTTTCTGTTGAAACTATTAGTCTAATGAACTATTGGAATATGTAAGTTCCAGATACTTTGCATATGTAGGCCGATAAAGTTCAAAGAAGTGTATCGATTTTTATGGGTTTCTGTTGAGTTGACTTCCTAGAAAAATTAATTTTGTTTATCCTTATTTGATAAGCTCCCCAGTCATCACAAACCATCAATTCGAGTTGGCTTCTAAGATTGACGTATTCCACAAAAATTAAGTAAAAGGATACCATATCAAAAATGTGTTTTGTCCAAATTGAAAAAATTTGTTCCTACCTCAGGCCTTTTTGGAACCCTGGTACACCCTCGGTAGGAAGAATAACATTCGCAACTCGATCGTAAAGGCTTGTTTACGAACCTCGTTACGTCCCTCACCTACGGCTCGTGCCGTAAACTTAAACTTCTCGGTTCGCAAATTAAATCCTGTCCAATCTCATGAGAAAACTACTATTTTGCCTTAAATCACTTTTGATTATTTCGTGACACTACAGTTTTTCATGTATAATTGTGTTTGAATGGCGTTCAAAACGTTTTTAGAAACTGAAATGATTTGAAGTATAAATCTTGCTGTTAAAATTAGACTGACCTCGCGATTATTTTTTTGTGTGACTGTGTTGATGCAAAGTTTCTTCACAAATTTAAAGGTTTAAGTGCTGCGTCATTGATGTGATTATCAAGGATATTGTCACAAAATGTGTATGATCCATGCGTTTTTCAGTTATTTTTCTTACCATGGGCTCAAAGTGCGGCATAGCCTTTTCGCCCTCAAATTACTTACCCTTGGACCGCACTTTTCGCCCTCGGTAAGAAAAACAATGTACGCGACTCGGTCACCAACGTACAACAACCCCGCCCTCCGGGCGTGCTTGTTTGTACTTTGCGCCTTAGAGACGTAATGTACCATTACTGCTCTGAATTTTTTTAAGTCTTTCGCAACTTCTGTATGTATACTTTAAATTTGGAACATACTGGTAAAAAATCATATATTTTCACCGGATAATACAAAAATATGTCAACATAAATATACAGTAATAGATGGTACCGAAATACACAAGAAAACTTATAGGCACACTTTCCACATTACCGTAATAATTGCACTGCTATGACGCTATTATTTTCAAAAATCTTTTCGAACTAAAAATCTCATGGAGGTTTCCAACCTTTAAAAATCATGAAGAAACATCAGTTTTTTTTTAACAGCACGAAATCCGACTGTACGCGATATGAAGTGTAATCTAATCATTTCCTCGAAAAAAACTTAAGATCATCGCTTAAAATATCGTTTGAAAATTTGTTCTCTTTCTCTTTTATTCAAACACTTAATCATCACCACACCCAAGAGACCGTCGAGGTGTAGAAGCGAAAAAGGACGACAAGCAGCGCAGCTTGTGCCGAGCGAACCGTATTAACTCGTGCTCCAACTCGATCTCGACCGTAAGTATATTCATTTGTAGGTATTGAAACCCTTACTTCGCAGCAGACCCAACCAGTTATTAATTTCTTATTCAATGTATAAATCCCATTAGCACTTTCGACTCGAGAGAGGGAGGAGCAACGAAGTGAGATGGAGAACGGCACTTGCTCCGTTTCATCGAGGCAGTGTAGCAACGATGAAAGAACAAATTGCCCCGGGGTGCCAAACAAGTCGGAACCGATTCGGATTACCGATACGGCGTTCAGCCTCTCCTTTCCCCCTTGAAGTTGTCGGGAAGGCCGTAGCACACGTGTGCTTCCCGGGAGTGTCTCCGTTCATCATCGATCCACCGTCGCGGATTAAATCAGAAAGGACGAACAAGTCCGTAGCAACGAGGATCTCTCCCCTCGTTGACTACCATCGTTTCACGCAACTTACTTTTACCCCGTCTTTCCGATCTTTTTCATTATTTTCTTATTCTGCCTCGTAGTTTTCCCGGCGAGCGGTGAGCATCAGCTCTGGAATAACCACAACCTGCAGAAAAAGTGGTATGGAATGGTGGAGAAAAAGTAACCATGATATTTACTTACTAGTTAATATACCGACGCAAAAAAACTCTATTTGACCATATTAATTCATACGTTGGTACAGAAATGGCCATTTAAAGATAAAAAATGTGGAATTTTTTGTATTTGCTAAATCATGTCTGACCTGCCAGCTTATTGACCAGTAAAGTGTAAATTTACACTCAGCCACACTTTTACTGCAGTTTTACATTCATAGTATTGTATTGCATATTTTTCACGCATAAGTACCCAATAAAAAAAGCTCGAGAAAAAAAATCTCGATATTTTTCAACGGGCTAGCACGCTAACCGCAAAGCCATGAAAGCTCGGAGTATCTTATTACTTGTTCGTTTATCGATAATTTATCGACTTTTCTGAACTAACAAAAAAAAATCGTATACCTGCAAAATTGAGCAAAAAATTACACTCATTTTTTCTGTATAAAGCGCGGTAAAGTTTTGATGCGAGGTTAGTTACTTTTATTTATATAATTTTTTTATTAGAGATGATATACATCCAACATATGATGAAAAACACTTGATAACACAAAAACACATTGATGTATCAACATACAGCCACAACAGTGATATTATAACGATTGCAACTATATAATATGGGGAGACGAGAAAAAGTATATTCAACTAACTTCGTGATCTCGACTCATTGACCTTTCTATCAGCTACTCAAGTTGTTTGGTACTTTAAATCACATGGTGATGAATACCTGTGCCGATAAACAACTTTTACGTGTATTTGTTCAACAATTTGTTGAATCATGCGTAACGTCATTACTTTTGCGTGAACAAAACTATATATTGTGGCCTCATTCTCGATGCATCCATCACAGCATTCCCGAGTGATCCGGCAAACCTCCGCCCTATCAGCCCAATTGATTTTTGTTGTTCCATCAGGGTGAATGAGTCACCGTAGCCCCGCAGCGAAAGAAACCACGGACAAAATCATCGTTGATTCCCGCAAAACTCCTCGCCAAACACGCGCACGGAAAGGGTAAAATAAGCGACTCGGCGTTTCAACCGTGCAATTTTCACCGTGAAAATCCCCTCACCGAACGGTCCCTCGCTCGTTGTACACGCAGAATCCACCAGCAACGCACGGGCATTACCAGCCGCAGCCGCGGTACCTTCGACCCCCGTACAAATCGCTCGCACCGCGGAAGTGGTTCCACCATCATCAGCATCGAAAAGGCGTACGCGCGGGCTCGCGTGCCCCGCGCCGTTCGGGCAAACAAGCGCGCGTACGGTCCCAGCCGAACCAACGGGTGGGGGGGGGTGGCGGTATAGGCTGCACCACTGGCTCGGGATTTATGGAGCCGCGCGTCGTCGTCGCCTCCCGAGTTTTCCTTCTCCTTTTCTGCCGGGGATGCGAGGGACGGGGGACGGGAGTTTTTTTAAGTGGAAGGACTTTCGAAAGAAGTTCTCCGGCGATGGCTGGCCGGTTTTATTGCGAAGTGCGCGCGCGAAGCTGTCGAAGGGCGAGGGAATTTTTCTGAAAATTGTTATTTCGCGACAGAGGAGTTCGGAGTGAGAGGTGCGATCCCCCTTTTCATCGTCCGCACCCCGGCGGGGGAAAAAGATACCAGTGGGAAAGTCGTTTTGGAACCACGCGTCGCGACTTGAAGTACTTCCCTTTCGAGTATTTTCATTCAAAACAATTACCGTTGATTAAAAAATAGTTTCAAAACAACTTCGATCGCGGAATGTACAAAAGTTTAGCGCGCACTTTTTATAATGCACGAAATTTCCGAGGAAACACTGAATACTGAAAATTGAGGAGGTACGAAGAAGTTTTGGAAGATAAATCACCAAAATGCAGGAGAAACCGTTGCCGAGTGATCTTTGAAAATTCCAATTGACCTTTCGAGGAAATTCCATTGCGCCTCTAAACTTTATCTCGCGACGATAAATTTTTCGCACGCAGCCCGGAAAGTTATTGAAATACGCATAAATCCCCGGGAAAAGTAGCGATTAGATTTTTCATTCCGTGCTCTCTGAAACGGTCGATTTTTCACGGCGGAACTGATGAAAAAGGAAGAAAAAAAAGAAAAAAAATCCACCGCTCACGCGCAGTATTTTCTCTTTTTCCAGATGTCAATCAGAGCGGGTCGATCGACATAAAAGATTTCGATTTGGCGGTACAGGTGAGTTTTGAATTCATCTTGTTAAACTGCGCAAAAAGCTGCATGAATAATCGGGTGATTTTTTTTTTTTTTTTTCCTTCCGTCAGAAAATCTGCGAGGCGAGGGGCTGGAGCGACGGCAACCCGAGATACACGCAAGTCAAGGATACGATGAACAAAGTCTGGAATGGACTTCAGCAGGGCGCTGACGCCGATAACGACGGCCAGGTGAGTTTTTTTTTTTTTTTTTTTTTTTTTTTTTTTATTTTTTTTTTTTTTTTTGTTTTCTTCTGTTTAT
>JAPYYV010003691.1:0-17875 GCA_030522625.1 Copidosoma aretas
TTGTTTTTAAATTTTCCCGCTCTCAGCTAGTCTCAACCAATCAGATCAAGAGTTATTCTGTCGACAGTCACGTGTAACTCATTCTTTTAGGAGAGATTGAAAGTTTAGTAAAAAGTACCTACTGACTTACTTTTATAGTTATTTTTATACTCATGTTTTCTCTTTTTGCTTGGTTTGTTACTCCTGTATATTTAGATGAACAGTTGCCGCAAGTGATATCGTATATTTTCTCAAGGCTATAAGATTAAAAAATACTATGTATATATATAAAGATATTGGAGAATTTAAGTGTCGAGTTGTTGTACTGAGGGTATTTATGCGTGTCTATATGTGTGTCTGCCTTTAAAACTCGCGTCATTGTAACCTTATATACTTGTATGTGTCTATGCTTGTTTTGACTATTAATTGACAAATACTGTAATATTGACGCCTTCACTCTTTGACTTGCGTGCAAGTAACTAATGCGATACGTTTAAATCTTTCCTTACGGTTGTAACAAAGGTTAATCGTTTGTCCATCACATTATTTGTGTGTGTAATTCCTGAAATTAGTCATTATATAAGTTAAATGTTTGTCAAAAAACCTTAAGAGGTCAACACACCAGTTGACAAAACGTTGCTACAAACCAAATGGTTTATTTGCCCCAAAAAATCAACAAAAATATAACTAAGAATCATTGAACATAAAGGGTGAGAAAAAACAAAACTATAAATAAATTAAAGGTTTAGATTCCTACTTTAAAATTATATCCGATAAAGTAACTCTTACTTTAACTACTTTTATGGCCAGGTTAGTTTTAGCTGTATGTCTGTAAATCATACTAATATATATCACCTTACCCGTGGACATGAATATCAATATTGTTTAATTAGTGATACGAGTAAAAACATAATAAGTAATCAGGTGGATGGTGTTTCTGATTAATTTATTACACAAGCTCTGGTCAACACTTGTGGTTGACCTCTTCAGGTACAACAAAAATTTTAAACAATGGAACAAAAAATTAATAAATTATTGTACAATACGATGGAAAAGAATTTTCCACATTTAAATAAGAGACTCACATATTACGCCATCAACAGTATAGCATAGTCACTCAACTTACAGCGCGAAGGCTGGCGTTACAATGAGCGATTGTCTTAAAATTACTAAGAAAAATGAAAATATAATAGCTATGTAGTAAGGTACAGAGATCAAATAATAATAGTATGCGTAAGTAGAATTGGTGAAACGATATACATGTAAGAGGAGCATACGTAGGCAATCCTAAAAACATAAATATCAATTGCCGAAGCGAAGTATGTAGAAATGTGTAAGAATATAAATAGAATAACAAGCAGGTGAAAGCATGAAATTACTTTAATTTGAGACTCACATAATCAGAAATTTATTTAAATCATTTAAAAAAATGGTAAATATTTTTATAAGCATTACTCAGACATCTAGTGTCTTTAACAAGATTGTTATAATTTTTTAAATTAAAATTAATATGAAGCATTTCAAAAACATTTCTCTTATGCCAATTGCATTTAGTATCTAAAATCTTAACGTTATCCCAATCGAAGATATGTCCTAAGTCCGTCATGTGTCGAGAAACGACAGAGTTGCTATTATAAGCCTTTTTATGTTGATTAAGCCTACCTCTACAGGGTCTTTTTGTTTGGCCCGTCAAGGTGACTGGACAATAAAGGCAAGACAATTTATAGACAACGTTAGGTCTATCCAACATTGGTACAACGTCTTTACCTCTAACGATGATATCACTCAATGTGTTGCAAATATATGGAACAACACGTATTGTGTGTTTTTTTAACTTTATTTTAATTTCCGAGAAAAGTTCTGTATTTATGTGTGGGATTACAATTGTGCCAATATGCCGCTGAATAGTTTGTGCTGTGTGATCTCGACCTTTACTATACAATTTATTTAACCTTGTAAAAATATGTTTGTTAAAAATTTTTTTTGGATAATTAGTAG
This sequence comes from Copidosoma aretas, assembly GCA_030522625.1. Lineage (NCBI taxonomy): Eukaryota > Metazoa > Arthropoda > Insecta > Hymenoptera > Encyrtidae > Copidosoma > Copidosoma aretas. Next base: position 1,978 of record JAPYYV010003691.1, read on the forward strand.
ATGACAAAATCTTTTTAATTGTATTTAAATTTTAAGAATAGTATTCAGGACACGACAATAAGATAGCTCCATCTACTAAATTATAAATCATATTTATTTTTAAGGATATGGGTTGGTTTGAATTGAAGTTAAGTCCACGTCGCCCATTGTAACGCCAGCCTTCGCGCTGTGAGTTGAGTGACTATGCTATACTGTTGATGGCGTAATGTGTAAGTCTCATATTTTAATGTGAAAAATTCTTTTCCATCGTATTGTACAATAATTTATTAATGTTTTGTTCCGTTGTTTAAAATTGTAGTTTTACCTGAAGAGGTCAACCTCAAGTGTTGACGAAAGCTTGTATAATAAATTAATCAGAAACACCATCGACCTGATTACTTTTTATGTTTTTACCTGTATCACTAATTAAACAATATTGATATTTATGTCCACCGGTAAGGTGATATATATTAGTATAATTTATCAAGTTGCGTTGGTTGCAATAATGGCATTGACTTTGGCTCCAAATACTATCTCTGAATGCCTCGCTCGCATCAAATTACAAGAAGAAGAACGGACGTACAATATAGCCTGCGAAGTATATAACATCAAAAAGCACCTCGCTGTGGCCAATTCAAGACGACGATTTCTACTCCGATGTCGTTCTCATGACGTTTTTCCCAAACACATCGTTGATAGGTGTACTTACATAGGTACGTTAACCTTCTATAGTAGGAGCATGGATGGCCGACTAGCTGGCGTATATAATAGAACTATGCTACAAATATTAAAATTAGAAACATGTGACATTTGCACGCATGTCGATTTTCATAACCGTACGTTTCAAAAAAAGTTAGATACTTTGGAAATTCAAATAGAAAACACGTTTCTCCTATTTTTTTCATCGATCTTATTAACATTAGATATACTACCTCGTTTTTAAATTATAATGACTACTTTAAGAGGAAATTAATAATTTATATACTGAAGAGGTTGTTTTTAAATCTTTTAATGATCATCACAATGAATTGAGTAATATGAGTACCAATAATCATACTAATGGTAGTGCTGTTAATATTGACGGCGTGAACACGTCACCTGACTTTGTTTGGAATTTGACCAATGTACAGCTGCCTAGTTACGTAAAAGACATTGTAAGTTTAGGGCCAAAATTTAGTTGTAGGTCATCTCGTTTGACTAAAAATAATACTGTCGATGTTAAAAAAAATATAGAGTTTGGTTTATATGGTCTTTCTGCATGTGATTGTTAAAAACGAGATTCGATATCATAGTATTCGCTCGCTGACCTCGTACATTACTAAAGTTACCAATGTTTCGCGTAACGATAAAATACTCGCACAAAAGGTTATGAAGTCTAAACAATTTTTTAAGACCAATAAAGATATACTATTCACACACTCTGACAAAAGTAATGTTACTGTGTGTATGTATAGGTCCGATTATAATCACAAAATGATACAGCGACTGTCCGATACTCGAACGTATGTCCTTACTACGTGTAACCCTTTAAAAAAGTTACAATCGAAAACGTCTTAGTGGCTTAAATATCTCAATAAAAACAATTTTTTAACTACAAAATTTCATAATAACGCACTCACTCTAACAAACAATGTACTACCTAGAGCCTATGGTCTGCCCAAAATACATAAACAAGGGGCTCCACTTAGAGCAATAGATTCAACTACTAATAGTCCGAACCACGTATTAGCTAATATATTATATTCCGAACTACAGAAATGTTTTAACCCACCTGCTTCACACATAAATTATAGTTTTGAATTTCTTGAAAAAATGAAATATATTGATATACCTGATAATCATTTAATCATATCCCGCTTAACTTAGTAATCAATATATTGGATAGACGTTACGACATTATTTTACAATCTTGTAAGATTCCGTTCATAGAACTGGTCACAGCAACAAAATTCCTTTTTAATAACACATATTTCTCCTTTAATGATCAGTTTTATCATCGAATTCATGGCACACCTATGGGGTCGCCAATATCACCGTTATTTGCTGACCTGGTGATGTATGATCTTGAGACCGACTGTTTGAATAATTTCAAAAATAGCCACCATTTACCCCCCTATATTCTTTTTCCGCTATATCGACGATCTTATATTTTGCATTAACAAAGATCACGTCAACACATTATTAAATATTTTCGATAGCGATCACCAAAAATTACAATTCACACATGAAGTCCAGACTGATAATGGTATTTATTTTTTGGACACTTATATAAATGTAAAACAGAATTCTATTGATTACAATTGGTACCAAAAACCCTCCTCTTCCGAACGTATACTTAACTTCATTCGAACCATCCCATATCCTTAAAAATTAATATGATATATAATTCAGTAGATAGAGCTATCTTATTGTCGTATCCTTAATACCATTCTCAAAATTTAAATACAATTAAAAAGATTTCATCATCTAATAATTATCCAAAAAAAATTTTAAACAAACATATTTTTACAAGGTTAGATAAATTGAATAGTAAAGGTCGAGAACACACAGCACAAACTATTCAGCGTCATATTGGCACAATTGTAATTCCACACATAAATACAGAACTTTTCTCAGAAATTAAAATGAAGTTAAAAAAACACACAGTACGTGTTGTTCCATATATTTGCAACACATTGAGTGATATCATCGTTAGAGGTAAAGACGTTGTACCAATGTTGGATAAACCTGGCGTTGTTTATAAATTTTCTTGCCTTCAATGTCCAGCCACCTATGCGGGCCAAACAAAAAGACCCTGTAGAAGTAGGCTTAATGAACATAAAAAGGCTTATAACAGCAACTCTGTCGTTTTTCGACACATGACACATGACGGACTCAGGACATATGTTCGATTGAGATAACGTTAAGATTTTAGACACTGAATGCAATTAGCATAAGAGGAATGTTTCTGAAATGCTTCATATTAATTTTAATAAAAAAAAAAAAAATAATCTTGTTAAAGACACTAGATGTCTGAGGAATGCTTATAAAAATATTAACCATTTTTTAAAATAATTTAAATTGATTTTTGATTATATAAGTTTAAAAGTTAAGTAATTTCATGCTTTTACCTGCTTGTTATTCTATTTATATTTATACACATTTCTACATACTTCGCTTTGGCAATTGATATTTATGTATTTAAGATTGCCTATGTGTGCTCCTCTTACATGTATATCGTTTCACCAATTCTACTTACGCGTACTATTATTATTTGATCTCTGTACCTTACTACATAACTATTATATTTTTATTTCTCCTAGTTATTATAAGACAATTGCTTATTGTAACGCCAGCCTTCGCGCTGTGAGTTGAGTGACTATGCTATACTGTTGATGGCGTAATATGTAAGTCTCTTATTCTAATGTAGAAAACTATTTTCCTTCGTATTGGACAATAATTTATTAATGTTTTGTTCCGTTGTTTAAAATTGTAGTTGTACCTAAAGAGGTCAACCTCAAGTGTTGACGAAAGCTTGTATGATAAATTAATCAGAAATACCATCGACCTGATTACTTATGATGTTTTTACCCGTATCACCAATTAAACAATTTTAATATTCATGTCCACGGGTACACGATTTTACATATAGTAATATAAATGGTTTTGAAAAAGATACGAGGTTAAGCTAAGTTTTACCATGTCAACGTGAAGTAATTATATAGATTGAAGTCAAGCACATGCATAAAAGTATGCTGTAGCAAAAAAAAAAATCTCTCAGAAAATAAAAATAATATGAAAATCTATTCGAAATTATGTTTAATGTGATATTTAAAAATTAGGTTTAGTTTTTGGGTATCGTTGATGGTGTTAACAGTATTAAGTTTGGTTACATACACTATTTCTGACACAAGTTTTCTATATATGCATGAGCTTGACTTCAGTCCATAGAATTACCTCACGTTGATATCGTAAAACTTAGCTCAACCTCGCATTCTTTTCGAAACTATGTATATTAGTATATGGGCAAATGTAAAACTTAACTTAACCTTGAATTCTTTTTTTGACCTGCTGGATACAGTATACATATGTGTTAGTTTCACGTTTTAGAATTGTGTGAAAATTAAGCAGATATATTTTATGTAATGAAATTTGATGTCGCTCTTTGATTATATTATATTATATTGGTGGTTAATTTCAATTTCGTTGATTTATGATTGTATTATATAGTGTTCATTGTATGTGTATTTATTAACAAATTATATTCTAGTGACTTGATAAGAACTACTAAGTATGTAGACGAAAAGTCGTCATTTATTAATAAATTTAAGCAGCATTGCCCTTGATTGTTTCTATTTCATTATTTTTCAACTTCTTAGCTGTTCTTGGAGACTCTACAAATATATTTGATTCTCTAGTTTTAAAATGTAATTTTCATTAAAAAGGTCTTTTTGAAAGTTCTTTCAGTGCCTTAAGGTACTTAAAAAGGGTTTTAACGTGCTCGACCGAGTGTTTTGTGAGTTATGAAGCATAATAACAACATTTTTTCTACAAAAAATATTTGAAGAATAATCAATAGTCTCCTCGTACACTCTAGTGGTTGGCGATGCCAAAACAACTAGCGTATACCTTGACTTCCATTAAATATAATAATCTGTATCTTAATATCACAATTGTTTTTTTTTATTTGCTACCAATACAATTATCAAAAACCATTACATTGATATTTTGTTATAGATATACTGTTCGATATAAGTGTAACTTGATTTAAGTTTGAATGTGTTTGAATAATTGATTTAGTCGATTGCGAACTAATAGTAGTGCGCTACATAATGTCAGCCAGCCAATGATTTTCAAATTTCACACCTATCATAGGCTGCCCACGCCTGCCATTAGTAAGTTGTCATAGGCTGCTCGTAGAGCAGGCCTTTTACATTTCTTGCAGGCTTCTTACGCCAGCCCTCAGCTATTCATTGTCGCCTGCTTTTACTGCAAGTCCTCTACACCTTGGTCTAGTTGTCAACGCTTGCCCCCAGCTGTCGACGCTGCTGTTTGTTGTGGCTGCATAAAAGATCTGTTGTGCTTCTATACTCGGTGGCTAAAGAATCACCGAATGATCACAAATTTATTACAGGTTTTAACCTCTGACTCCAACATGTTTGAACAAACGTAATTAATTTTTGAATTTTTTGTTATAATTTTTTTAATCCTATTTTATATCCGATTTATAACATGTCTTTATTTATGTTTAAGTTGGATTTTTAACTCTTGTTTTAATGCAAGATTTTTTTAATCGTCTCATCGTTTTTTACTTCCAATGTATCCTTTCCCACTGCCTCTTCTTCTGCTGGTCGTGCTGTACATACACAAGTCAGCAAATTTTTTATTACTTGACGCATTATATTTTTTTGTTTATTAGTTTTTGCTTGCTACATACTATTTTAGATTCTGAAGATGAATTAGCATCCCTGTGATCGTAGTATGACGTCATGCTCTGATGCTTTCGCTTAGTAAATTGAAACTTAAGACTGACTCCGGCATTTTAAATGTGCTTGGTAAGAATTTTATTCTCATGTCAGCAGTAACCAAGCTCGTACCCCTTCTGCGGAGAGCTTTTACAACTAGTTTGACCTGTGGATAGCTAAATAATAATTCAATAATCAAAGATAGCTCGTTAGCAGTTATTAAAGTATCTTAGTTTATGTCTATTAAAGCTTTATTGATGCAAAATCTGACGCTGGAAATACATTCGAGCATGATAAGCAGACTATTTTATCTAATACGGCAATCGAGTATTGAACTTTCTTCATTGCTCTTCTCTTTTTTGATATTTTTTTGCAAAAATGCATTACATTTGGCAGGTAATTGTCCGGAAGTCCTAAAATTTTTCGCTCTTTTTTAAGAATATTGATGCATTTTGGAATATTTCCTGCGCGTTTTAGTTCTATAACTACCTTTACGCTTTCCTTTATCTCCATAACTCTATCGTCATATTCGTTCTCGCTCATTTTATCTGTCTCCATGTTCTACTATATTTTGAAATTTATTTTTACACAGATCATCTATTACAGCTAACGAAGTCAAAGGTGTAAAGGTTAGTTGCTGATTACAGGGCAAGCATCCGCTAACATTTACGATAGCACTTGCGCTATTAGTACTCATACCAATAATATCGGTCTTAAAGTTCAAACAAATACTTTTTCAATAGCTGATAAACTTATTTATTGTAATGTTAAGCAGTGCAGGAACCATAAGTTTAAATAAACCCAAGAATTAAGTTTGTGATTTTTTTGGACCATTCACTCGACGAAACTAAAGAAAAATCTTTGTTTTTTTTTTTAGCATGCCCATTTCGTTATCGCATAGCTTCAAAAGTGTTTGCTTATTTCATGACTTTTGATCGTATAGTATAAGATGATGTCGGTCATCAAAATCCACCCTTCGCGAATAAATATGTTACATCGGAAGACGTACAACATTAATTAGAACCTAAACCATCTTCGGTTACCATTCTAGAAACTATGGTATCCATCGAATCTTCTCTTGCATAATGAAGGTATCTATAGTATTTTAACGCCTTTTCTTGTTACTGGGTAAACAGCAACTTTTTAATAGTAATTTACGGATGTAGATGCTCCTTCTAAGACTGTATCTGCATTATGGACCGTTAATTTATTGTTTACAGCAATAACGTTGTTGCAGTATATCTTTTGCAGATGGCCGCTCAGGCCTTTGATAGATCAGCTACTTGTCAGAAAAGTTTTTGCCTATTATCTTTTTTATTTTGAATAGTCTTATAGGGTTTTGCAGTCGTCATTCGTTCTATATCATTTTTATAGATTTGTCATCGATAGTAACATAATACACGACACCTTGATTTACATTTCGTAAATCTCCTTTGATTTCAGCTGATTAAATCGACCTAAAATAAAGCTTACAGTTTTAACTATTGATGATATTCAATGTATATACTGACATATGTATACTCATAGATAATTATCAAGTTGCCTAGCCCCAAACTAAGACATGTTACATTACATTGTCGATGGGTACCAAATTGACATAGAAATAAATACTGACATGCATCACACCAAGAAACGTTTACCTGTGGTTTCGTAGTTTAAAAACATGAGTCATACAGCCTTGCCGTATCAGGCAGTAGTGCAATATAAATTTGTGATGGTTCATGGCCATCAGGTTGCTTATGCTGCTTGCATATGTGATCGCATTTTAAATTGACTCTAATCCACACTAATAAGAATGCCCCAAATATATGCAGCTAAGTAATATAGCATCTTTTTTATAAATTCATAAGAATAATAGCTTAATCTAATTAAACACACAAAACTCACACTCTTACGAAAGTGAAAGAGACTCTTAAAGATACCTTACGCAGCGAGCGTACGTGGTCTTTTTACTGGATCTTACAATTGACTGGCGATCGACGGGAATCACATTAAAACAGATGAAACGATATAGTAGATGGTATCATATGTGCTTCTAATGTATGACATGACTTCATTGTGGTGTTCGCAGAAAAGATTCCAGTAGTTTTTCTTTTCGTGTGAATACATTTTTGGTGGATCCTAATTGCTGGATCCAGCATCTAGCATTGGGTATAGCAAGCTAAAAAATATGCAGAATCTAGCTGGATTACTGGATTCCTTTTTTTTTTACTGCAGGCTGTCACCGCTGCTGTTAATTGCTGCGGGTCATCCCTGCGCTCATTGCCGCTGCTGCTGCGGGCCACCCAGTATCTGCTTTAGCTGCAAGCTGTCGACGTTGTGCCGCTGCTCCAGTTGCGGATTGCCCTCGTGCTCGTGTTGCAGGACGCTCTGCGCCTTCTGCCGCTGATTTGGGCCATCGATTTCCTACTTTAACTGCAGGCTGTCGACACTGTTGTTGCTGCTGCGCATCGCCCTTGAGCTCGTCCCTGCTCGTGCTCTGGGTTGCCTTGCCACTAGCTTGAGCTTTGTCGTTTGAAAATCGCTAAATTTCTTGTGTTCAACCAAACTGATTTTGTGTAAGCATGGATACCCTGTATAAATCACAGACTAAACTGCACCAAAAGATTATTAATTGTTTCGACAACTTTAAAAAGTCAGGTAGTAAAACCATTTCTTGTGGTAATGATAAAACTTTGGTGCTAGCTTCAGACGATTATTTTAATCAATTTCATAGAAATCACCGAAATATTTTCTCACTAAGAGAGAGAAAAGTGATGCATCTCTGTTCTTCCACTCATTTAAATGATAAGACGGACAATGCGTACTACTAAGTTGAAGGAGATTTTGTACAGTACATCAGAAACCTTCCTCTGGACGATCCTCACTCAACTAAAACCAAAATTCCACCAACTTGGTAGTCCAGCCCACCAGTTACTCGTTTCTCCCAAGAACTGAGCTTCCTCAGTCCACTGGCCAATACTCTGATCAGGAGAATTTTTATGATACGTTCCGGTCGTTAGTACATCGGAAGCAGGATATCAAAAATATTATTCAATTTCACGAGTTGCGTGCTCATTTAGGTCGTAAAGCTTTCGATTCAATCATATCAATCAGTTTAGCAGAATATCAATACCCTTTAGCTTGGCAAACTCTCACTGACTATTATGACAGTCAACGTTATACAGTTAATAGCTATCTATCTAGTATTACGAGTATTGAGCCGATGGAGACAGAGACAGGAACTTAACTTAAACGTGTTTGTAAAGAAATATTGTGTCTTGTGTACTCGTTACAAGCTATAGATCGTGTTTTGGGTACTAATGATTTTTATATAGCATTATTAGTAAGTAAGAATAATACTGAAACGAATAAACATTGGCAAAAGTTTCTTAACAGTGGATCTCTACCTCCTATACTTGCCCACTTAAAAGAGCTCCTCATATCCCTATGCGTAACTCTAGAAGCTTGTAAAAATTCTTACACCTCATAAAATTCGTAACCAAACTAATCTGGTAGTAAATTAACAAATGTAGTTATTGTTTATTCTTTTTCTGATAATGAGCTTGTAGCCTGCAATATAACTTTACAAAAATCTTGCAAATGTGAAGCTTGTCAAGGAGATCATTATCTTGGTAAGTATGAACAGTTTATGACCTGTATGTTGGACTCTAGAAAACATTTAGTTAGTCGAGAACGTTTACTTTATAACGGCTTTGGTAAACATATGATCAAAAAATGTAAATCCAAAGATTCTTGCTAATCTTCTAAAAAGAGACAATAGACGCTTTTGAATTTTTCCAAGCGCAATTAGTCAGAGACTACAGATGTTTTCGAAATCAATGACTTTTTCATAGTCTTGTCCCAGTATTATAATGTGACTTAAGCAATACTTCATAGTAAAATTCCTCTTTCTAAAGGCATGCGTGTTCTTTTAGCCACCACTCCCATCTATGCCGTAGGTCCTACAGGTATTCGAAATACGGTAAGAGCTTTAAAATATCAGTACATTTAGTGTTCAATAGTGTCGAATTCTTTTAGTTCATTGTTGAAATTCCAACGTCGATGTTGAAATATTTTCATTAGGATTCTGGAGGTACTTTGGTCCGTGTCTCTGAGAGTATAGTTGAGTTTAGTATATTGCCTAGGCTTTCCTCTCAGTTTAGGTAACTTATCACGGCCAAATTACTGCGTGATAATCTTTCTTATAGACTGCCTATTGATCGCTTGATCTCGGGTTTTGACCACGTGGCTTGCTTAGAATTAGCTGATCCTCGTTATGCAAGTATGCATGATATTGATATCATACTTGGAGCTGATGTTAATGCTCGAATCATCGAGAAAAATGTTTTAATGGGAAAACCTTACGGAAAAAACGCTGATCTCCTTAGATTCGATTATAAGTTGTACAATCGTAGTTTCCAAAAAATCTCACTTAGAATTTTTAAATGTATCCGTTATGGTAAATGTTCATAGTACTTGCCCTACTATTCTAGAGCTGTGTAATGCAAAACTTTTTATAGTTTATCAGCATCGGGCAATTCATTTAAAAACTGAACTCTAATTACTTAAGTCAGTTACATAGTACAATGAAAAAGTTACGCTCAAGCTCCTATCAAACAGCTCTTTCATCCAACTCAAACTGCTGTTTAAGAATCAACTTATCAGAGTATGTGGAGGTTAGAGTTTTTGAAGCTTGTCACTTTAATTTGACTACACTCTTGTCGTCACTGGCATCAGGAATTCCTGATGACCTTACAAAGTCATTCTGAATGGCATGATCAACAGAGATCATTAAAAAGGGTGATTTAGTTTTAATCAAGGGTTAAAATGAATCACTCAGTTGTTGGCCATTAATTACAGTTGAGAAAGTTTTTCCAGGACCTGACATTGTAGTTCGCATTATGCGAGTTTGAACTTCTACCATCACTCTTATCGGACCTATTACTAAACATATTTTTTCATGTCTGACGGAGGATTTGTAATTGGATTTTGTTGTCATTTTATTAATGAGGATTAATTTTGCTTTTAACACATTAAAGAGAGCTCTTCTAGTCTCCTTTATTTTAGTTGATTACAGAAACTTCGATGAATGTCATTACTTTTTATTACTACGTCTCCCCTAGTCAAAGCAAGGCATGTTTGATTTTGGTATTACTTAATTAAAGTCTTTACGAGTTTAAATAATTTAGTCAGTCAATTTTAAATCAATACTAATGCAATACTTTCTGCCAGCTAGCCAATCAGTTCTAAAGCAAGCAGCGTCTTGACCACTTAAGATAGGCAACTTAACAGCCTCCTTAGTTCGCCTTTGGTCATCAAGCACAGTACTCGTAACTTAGGGTAAACCCAATCTACTTATAGAAGCGAGAAAATTTGAATGCTCACGAGGCTCACTAATTCATCTCCATTGCGATAATCAGTAATACATTTTAAAAATGACTTGTTTTAATCTGCTTATACCCTAATCTTAGAAATTTAAAGGGGTTTCTTGCAATGCCCGTGTATAAAGTTTATTTCTGTAATCAATTAATACTCCAGTAACTCTTTAACTATCACTGTTAGTATTTATTGGTCTCAACAAATTTCTAATCCAATCGTTTACTTTATGCATGATTCGGTCGAGCTACGAACAGGCCTGATTTTCCCGAACGTAGGAAAATCAGGTGGTTTGAACTAACTTAAATCTATAATAATTTCATAATGAATTTGGGCTGCGATCAGTCAATAATAATATCTCAGTTTGAGAGAAAAAGCTTTAAAGGCACAAGAAGCCCTTTCATGAATTCCCTGATAAATACTTGACTACAACCTTCGATTGAAACAAATAAGGTTGATATAATTAATACAGATACAATTGATACGAATACAAAAAAGGGGGGGAAGATTTGGGGAATGCGTGTGTACCTCAAATTGTGTGTGTGCGGATGTGTCGCGGCAACGTCTCAAGACGATGATAGTCCTGACGTCTACGCGTCCGGCTGCAGCCCGAGCGCGTTAAGGCGATGAAGTCTGCGAAGTCAGCGGACACCATGTTCGCTAGAGCGCGACGGATTTTTCGGTGCCGTGCTCTGGAGCGAACGGAAGAGAGAAGAACACCAGGACAACTGGTGGTACCGATCTCTAGAGTGAGCTGAAGAGATAAAATACCAGGGCAACTGGTGCTCGTAAGAGACAAGGTAAGACGGCACTCCTGGATGCGAATATGACCCAAGAGTCAGCACTATCAGGAATCACGTAGGTGTTTGCGAATACACGAGAGAGAGAACCATATACTCATCGAAGCACGAGAGAATCCAATATATGTATAACTACCTACGATAGAGCCTACAAAGCTAGCGTGATGCGATGTTCAACTGTACTGGCGGACGTGACCCTTGACCTATATCTACGCACCTACTCTTCTCCTCCTTCATACTAAGCTGCCTACCTGCTGTCAACCAATTAACCCGTACTGATGAGCTACCATTTACCTAATCGCGTGCGCTCGCCGAAATAAAGCCCGCGCAACATTCCAGAGGGAACGTGTGAGACAAAGAGAATAGAAAACTTATATACTAGACGACCAAAAGAGAGCTGACTGACACTTACAATTAAAGCTTACGGACTTTCCTTTGTCTTACTTATTTTTAAGACTTCGTTCAGACGGAACATCCTCCCCCCGCGGGTTGCAAAGCAAGAGTTTGAGATGAAGAGATTAGAAAAATTCAGAAACGAAAAAAAAAGCTGGTGTGAAAGTATAAATGTTTGTCGGAGGGAATACATTTAAATAAGGCATAATTATATTGTTAAATTATTAAATTCGTATTTAGAGTTAGACAATATTTTAAATTTTAATTGTTCTCGAGATAAGCTATTTTATTGGCAGAGGCCAAAGTTGAGTAGTGGTTGAAAACTTCATTGGCAGGCTTGATTGCGGATACTTGGGGACACCGTCGCTTCCAGGATGAGTTCTGAAGATCGCACCCACGGCCACAGTGCGCACAGCAGATCTATTTTGATAATCCTAGTGTTCAACTTAATTTGAACTCCTAGGACGCATTCGTTATGATGGGTTAGAACTGGGGCGATAATTAGCTGAAATCAAAGAACGATCGGAAACAGATAAGTTAGTTCGGTGGAGATGTTCACAAAACGTATAAGCGCATAAACGAGGGAATCTTAAAATTAGCTGAGGTATATTGCATAAGAAGGTTCATTTTGTTACACTGATAATAATTGAAACATTCGAATGAAATTTTAATAAATGATCGGTATGCAGATCGATAGATTCATCGACAATTTTTCTCATTACTAACCCGATCACGAACGTTCTGTTTCTTGAATGATTCGTAATAAAAAAGAATGTTGGATGTTGTATGCGTTTAATTGATCTGATATTTTATTCCAAAACCTTGTAGTTACTAGAAGAAAATTTATGTGAATGACATCGTACCGCTTTGAAGCCTACTACGATTCATAATGATTTTCTATGACGTTGGGTCGCACCGCCTCGAGAATCTACTGCGAATCAAAACTCGAAAAATTATCAAGCTCAAGTTTCAGAGGCTGGTGAGGTTACAATTACTTTTGATACCGTCACAGTGCCTTAAAAGCCTACTGCAAATTATTGCTCGAGAAAATATGATTTTAAAGTGAAATTACAATTTAAATTATTTTTGTTTATATTGTTGCAGTGCCTCGAAAGCTTACTGCAATCTTTTTATCGTACTCTGTAAAATAAAGAGAATTTAGATTTCAACGCTTATTTCTAATTCCAATAAATATGGCAGACCTCAATGAGTAGATACAATTCACGACTATATATCCTTTACGCTGTTTTATTTCGAATTATTCTACCTTTTCATAGGAACGTGGAATTCATTTATTAAGTGCAGATCAATTTTTGTTTTAACAAGCTTAACTTATGATTAATCACCGCTTAAAAATATGACGGACGCAATCGTTTTTAGTCAGATATGTTAGCCCTATGAAGTTTAAATGAATGTCAAATAATTAACGAGTAAGAGACTGAGTTTTCAAGATAGGTTCAAACAAATTCATTTGAGAGCTCAGATGAGATTAAGATAATTGATTCTGCAGCAGTCAGCTGAGATTTACCACATCATGTAACTATATACTATCGCAGAATTATAGACCTTGCCGTTAAAGTTTTACTTGTTTACTGAATTCTTATATGGGACGCTTAGTTCTTAAATTTAGTAAGGGCCTAATGCACGATACGCTTATGCACACGGAGTAGATGGGAATTGAACGAACGGTATAAATATCGAAAATGTATCTGCGCAACTTAAGTAAATAACAAGACGTACTTTAATTTAAATTTCAATTTATGGGAGAAATAATTTTCTGACGATTGCGATTTCTATTAGGTTTTACATAAATTCAATGGCCTTAAAAGCTCGAATGATACGTGCTTATAATTTGAGATCAAACTTTAAATAATATAGCGGATTATAGGCCTCGAATCGCCGTTTAGAGATGTAAGAATGTCAAAGTGCCTTTGTGCACGAGCCGTGAAGAATGAGTTATTTTTAAGCACATTAATCAAATATTTAAGTTGAATGTAACTCTAACATATCAAATGAAGGAAGGCCTTGATAAATAGCGGGTTGAATCGTATATTATTAAACACCTTCGATGATGCAGATTAGGATCTTTTATAAATACGGCTGCGTATAACTGTGCGAGCTATATGAAACTAGTGTATTATATTTGAAGCATATTATAGTGTACAAAACTATTGTTTCTACGGGGCTAATTAATGTGATCTACTGTAAAGGGGAACAGGACCGCACTATTTATCTCAGATATTAAGGGACTAAGAAAATTGAATAATAGTTCAGATAAACGTGGTTTTGCGGGGATTGCAATGACGCTACAAAAAATAATTGTGGGACGTAGAAACGGTTACTTGAGAATTTTTTGAAAAATAGGGATCGATAGAATTCATCTATTATAACCGTAACATTAAATTAATTCATACTTAAGTGGCTATAGAACAAGTACAGTTTAAATTTTTTGGTAAATTATGAGGTCAAACAAATTTTAAATAGAATACGTACTAGTAAATCACTGTTTCATACGTGATACTAAAGGTTGTGGTCTATAATATTCATTAAGAAATTAAAGGCAGGTGCCTGGTCAATTCAGCTGATATTTTTCATTTTTTATACAAACAAATAGACAATAATGAAATCGGCACAGAGTCGCCTCTCGAGAACAGAGATTTAAGTGCTTGCTCGCGTGAGCTTTAAAGTTTCAAGATTTTCTGCTATGCTTTAAGTATGCTTTACAAGGATTTACTTTCATAATTCATGAATCTTACAGTCAAAGTATGAAATGATCAAGGTATTGTTTAGTCGCGCTGGGGCTTATAAATAACATTAAATAATTATTATTACTGGCGGTCGCTTACTCTAGCTGCGTTTTTTTAAAGTACGATTCCTGTTCGAATTCGACAAATTTATTTGCCCTCCCGCCACAACAAGGATGTAGCTATTGCTACGACCAAACTATTAACTGTACAGGGATTGAATATATACGAACAAGTCGAAAAAGATGTGACCTTTAAAAAAAAATGCTTTATTGGTTTTTAAATCGGCAAATTACAGAAACTTTTTTAAGTTTAAATGCAAAAAAACTGAGATTTTAATGCCTTTACTAAGTAAGAATTCATTCAGTTAACGTAAAAATGTAGATATTGATTTAATGCGAAGAATTTGTATATGTAGAGAGTTCAATTACGTTTTACCACGTATCTCAGCGCTTCGTGAGCTTGCTGTGATGCTTAAGCATGAATTGTTATTTTTATTATCAGCAATAACAACGCTTGAAAATATTAATTGACGATAGAACAAATATATTTAATTACTAAAATCAACCTTGAAGAACGTTTTAAATATTTAAAACTACTTAATTTCAAATGGAGTATACTTTTGAGACACTGGTTTATTTAATTCCATTATTCCTAAAGAAATTGCAAAATTTGAGATTGAAGTTGAGCGTAGTTCTTAATTATACAAGTTTTCAGCCGAATATAAAATACGTGATTACCATTGCAATTAACATTAGACAGCAAGAAAAATAATACGGGGAGACTAAGGGTGAAAAAAAAAAATTAAAGGGAACCTTATAGTATGGGAGTACAGTAAGCAGCGTCGCAGGAATAATCACCAAAATATGTATATGTATCTATATACATGCTCATGTTCCTTTTATGCAAGCGGTAAAAATCATTGCGAACACGCGCTAGCTGCAACAATCAAAGATGGATTAAGTTATATCCAGACTGGTATTTTCAAGTTTGTGTGACATTGCAGAGGCAGATATTTCAATAATTTACGTTCATATATTTATCGGGCAGGCGAAATCAAATTTAAATGACTTACATATACATAAAACAAGACAAATATTTATATCGGTCTTACAGTCACATTAATAAATAAACATTAATATTATCATTAATTTGACGTATGTATGTGTGTAATTTTTTA
>JAPYYV010003692.1:0-19929 GCA_030522625.1 Copidosoma aretas
TCCATGAGGGAAAAACCTACACCAGGACCAGCCGCGGGACTTGGGAACAAATCCCAGCCGGAAACAGTTTTTGAAAAAATCCTGCACCGACCGGGATTCTCGAACCCTCGCCCCACTTGAGCGGCCGTACCTTAGACTTGCGCCTTAGCCAACTGTGCTACGACTGCTCCCTCATATATTATTCTATTATTCATCGGTATGAAGTAGTGTTAACAACCAAAAAGTTTTCCTTACTCTTATCTTAATATTGCATACAAAAAAAAAAAAAAAATAAATACCACATAAAGTTCTGGCGTAGCCACGTAGTGAAAAGCTGGCAACTGTATGCTCCAAAAACAACTTTCCTTTGACATCTTATCTGCAAATTCATTGTTTTCTCTCCTTTTCTGCGGTACAGTAATAAACAATCACAACTGATAGCGTGAGTTTTTTTTTTACAAGCAACTATGTATACAAAATTAAAAGAAGGGTATGTAGCTTTTGTTCATTCCTTTTTGTTTTTACGCATGGCGAGCTTATTGCATGACACGCGCTTCGTTACTTGAGCCGCTGATATTTGCTTTTGGCAATACAGAGTAAGCATTTTGTGCCTACGTGCATTTGCGAATTTTTTTATTTTGAGAGGATAGTGTACAGAGAGAGAAAGAGAGATAGGGAGAGGAAATAGGTTTAATTTTTCAAAATCAAGCACATTGCGTTTAAAGCGTCACAATCTCATGCTATTATGGGCATTATTTAAAATTTTTTTTTTTTCATCAAACTTTGTAGCTGATAGGTGCAAACGTTTCCGGAACCTGTTAATGTTGAAAAAATATAACGTTTTTATGCAAGATGTGAAAAGTGCACATTATTTTGGTGTCTAAATTTGTTTACTACTGTATATTTCAATCGACCATAGTTTCATTGAAAGAGATAAATTTCCAGATTTTTGTGTTGCCACTCTTCTTTACATAATTGTTTGCAAGGTAAAAATAATAGATATCACACCACAAGGCAAACTAGATCGATGCAGTAACTGTAAACATATATAGGAATTTTCAGCCAATAAAGAGTGCGATACAAACCTTTGTATTCGATATTGGTTTTTGTCTATTTCATGATTTTTTTAAAGATTGAGATATAAAGCCTCTATGTGTATTGCATGACGTACGAATTTTCTAACATTTTTTTCACAGTTCATATTTAAAAAAAAAATAAAAGAAGACTAAATTGAAACACGCTGCGAACTTCGTAGTTATAATAACCTTTGACAGACTATATTTAGGACACGTATAAAACTACTGCAACCATAAAAGTTTCAATTACGTAAAATTGAAATCCTACAACAATTGCTTGTCCTTGAAAAAATTATATACTCATGGATTATCACACAACTTTTGGATAATCTTCATGAACGGATCCCCCCGTCACATCCTCGTGGGTTTTCCCAAACCAGATAACTCAAAAACAATCAATATTAATTTTCCAAATGATGTCTTGAACTTTTTTGTAGATATAAATTTTGTTTTCGTACCTTAAAAAAACTGCCCTCCGATTCTCATCATAAGATTCACTGAAATGTCATTCCCTGGAGTCTTTTAAAGTTTTAAATTACAATGTTTCATGAATATTTGATTTACAACCATCGGAAGCAAGTAAGTCTGCCATCACGTTACACACGAAGCTACTACAGATCTGCGGTCAAAAGTATCCCGCGAACTCAATCAAAATCACAGCACTATCAGCTATCTCGTAAAAATATTTATCGTCTTCGAGTTTCACAGCAATCAGTTCATACAGTGTATCGAGGAGCCTACTATCAACCCTGCAACAAAAAACTGTTAATCGATTACAACAAGATTCATACCTATATATATATATATATAATGAGTATTAAACTTTCTGAAACCGAGTGTCCAATCCGAGCGACCCGAGCGACCAATGAACGCCAAACAGCGACACCAATTATACGAGCGGACGGCAGGCAGGTACCAGCCGCCGAAAAGCTCCCGAAACTCCAGCCGAAGGTGAAAATCGCCGGCCGACTGCAGCAATCGATCTCGATCGATCCTACTCGTTCGATCTACCGTCGGTACGACGACGACGACGGGAGCCTTGACAAACATCGTTCTCAACAAATACCACGTTTCCACGCGCGCATCAAATACACATTATACTCCTTATCGCTCTCGACGCGCCCGATAACGATCTCCCTCGACGTACGCACCCACACTCCTCGAGAAATGGACACTCGGGCGCCTCGACCGGCCGATTTCTCGTGGCACTCGCTATTTAGTGCTCACCCTGGCCTCGGCAGACTCGGAAGATGGTGCCCTCGGAGGCGGCGCGCTCCGTCCCGAAGCAGCAGCAGCAGCAGCAATGCCCCGCTGCCACGGGTGCCTGCCCGGGCCAGCAGCAGAATCAGCAGAGCTCCTTCTACTGCTCGCGCACGGTCCTCGATACCCTGGCCTCGTGCTTCGAGCCCACGCCTCCTGGCGTCAGCTGCGGCGGCCAGGCCTCGGGCCCCATCGACGTCGAAGACCTCGCCAGCTTCTGTAGCTTCTCCGCGGTCGGCCAACCGTCGTCAGATCGCCGGGACTGTGTCCAGCAGGTCAACTCTTACGCGCGACGTCCACCTGTTGCGCCTCCTCAACCCACAACGTACATAGAGGAGACAGCGTTGGCCTACTGCACGGACAGCCGGTGGCTGGCCTGTCCGGCGACGAGCTACTGTCCCCTGTACGACGAGACCGGGCAGCGGCCCATCGAGTCCTGGCACGCGCTGCCCTGCGGCCAGGAGCTCTTGGGCTACTACACGGCCGAGGACGAGGCTCTCGAGGACTACCTGTGCGTGTGTCTGTAGTCTCTGCATGTTCTCTTTCGCGGACTCTTATTGTGTGCATATTGTGATGTTGTATATGAAGCTTGCTCGCGGGATTATTGTAGCAGTCCGTTATGCTACATTATATCTGCTTGTGCGCGCGCTCGTGTTGTGTCCGTGGGTGATTATCATACGCTATGACGTAGGTACACTCGAACGTTCTGCTTTTCGTATCACCTCGACGAAAAATATATCTTCCGTCTCCGCGGTGTTTTCTTTTGACGTCTGTATTATACGTGTGTAGTGAAATAAATGAATTGGGTTTGGATGAGGCACGTTAGCGGTATAGGTATATACATTCTATTGGCCATTAGGGGGAGATAATGTTGACAGAACAGAGACAAGTTCTTAAACGGTTTACGCCGATGAAGTTTGTGGTAGTAATCAGCAGCTTTTGTTGTTTTCGGAGAAAAACAGTTCTTATTGCATCTCTGCTTACCTGTTGTACGACTGCCGAAACTTCCGCTCTACGGAATTAGTCGTTCAAACATCCTCTGATTGGGATCGATACTGTCATCCCCGTCAATTATTTCACCACGTCCGCCCGTCCTAATATCGTTGCGTGTTGATGGATACGGATCGCTCGTTTGTTGTTCATTATGGAATCAAAGTCGTAACAGGATGTCTTTATTTTCCTTCTTAGTTGCACGACGATTCAATATTTCTTATAAAAAGGTATTGCAGAAAAGAAAGTGCGATCGTTGCTGCTAAATTATCGTCCTTTCTTTGTTGTCGCCTTTTTTTCTCGCTCTCGCGAGTCATTATCATCATCATCATCATCATCATCATCATCATCGTCGTCGTCACTTTTCACGCTGATTATCGTAATGTCACTTAAGACCCAGGGAATTATTTCACGTCCATCCGTTGTAAATAAAACAAGGTACTTCGCCAGAGGCTTATGCGCTTTCCACTGCCCGGCTTCCATTTCCATGCCTCTGCTATCTCGAAAAATCTTAACAGTTGATATTATAGGTTCAACCATTATTTTATGAGCGACCAAGAGCCCGAATAACAATCGCGCAGTTTTTTATTCGACCAAGAGAACTTTCGTGTACATGTGCACATTAATAAGTATAGGTAAGCGCAGCGACGCGACGGGCGAGCTGCACGGCCGCGCATTATGTGTACTCAAGTGTACTTTGACCCCCCCTTTTTTAATGCCTCCTGTCACTGTAGCGCCAAGATATTTAAATACATCGCTTTATCAATCGGCCAAATTGTTTTGTGACGCACTTACATGGACGTTATTGTCGTATTACCAACGACCAAACTCTGCACACACAATTCTCGGCGATCTAGCTATACTTTTTGAGAAAGCGCAAATAATCTGAATCCCAAAAGTACAATCAACCGTGATTATTACCATCTTCATTTTGCGTGTTGCAGGAGCAATGAGAAGCGGAAGGAGAAGTCGCGCGACGCGGCTCGCTCCCGGCGCAGTCGCGAGACGGACATCTTCATGGAGCTCGCGGCGGTGCTTCCGGTCCCGCCGTGCGATATCGCCCAGCTGGACAAGGCCAGCGTCATGAGGCTGGCCATCGCCTACTTCAAGACTCGCACCCTCATGGATGCTGGTAAGTTGCTGCTTTTTCGTTTGTTCATCGTACACTACGCATAACATACACGCTTATAGTATGTACTGTATACGGTAATTATGCGACACCTGGGGTATTGTACCGTAGCTTTGGTCGGTTTTATTGTTCCATCGGTAAAGGGTATATATAGGATGTGGTTCAGTTTCATCGATGATTTTTATAGTACGGGATTGCGTGGGATTTGATGATTGAAAAAAAATCATAAGTTTGAAAAACTATCTGATGTACAAATAGCGGTAACCAAAAGACGCTTTTGATTTTTAAAATATGTGAAATATTTTATTTTTATTATTATCATCATTATTGTTACGCGCCACACTTTTCAACTTTCCAACTTTTACACACTCCCGGAAATCTCTCGTGTTCCGCTTCATCTGAATTAACTCTGTGTCTCACTGGCTTCTTCTTCAAACAGATATCATAAAAAATTACACCCGACCGGGACCTATTGTCGACATCACCTAATATTATCCAGCCCTCGAATTTTCGAGCACGCTCCATTAATCTGTACATCCGTTTTACTAGAAGAACAAAAAGAGCGTCGCTCGCAGGAAGATCGAGTAATCGTTTTTTGCCTCAATCTCTCATTTGACGGTGGCAACATTATTACAGACTTCGTTTCTGCCACTGCAGGCAGCGTTACAGCGAGGTCCTTGAGGCTCAACTTGTTTTGTCGCGATCGTGCGGAAATTGTCGATGCCGAACTCGTCCTCGATGCAGTAGCTCGGAGCTTTATACCACGACGCGTACTACGTAGGTGCACATAATTATATGTCAAAATCTACGAAAAATCATGAGATGGGAAGAATGGAAATTCGCAATTGCATATTTTTGCGTGGTGTACCTCTTGTTAGGCGCATAACCAATATCATGCGGGTAGTCAGCTTGGTATGAATAATTCGATTTACCCTGCGGCACAAATTTTTTTTTTTACTTTAAATAGAAACACGTGAAAAAGTGTGGCCGATAAATCAAAACATTTGGTAAAAATAGTGGCTCTAACAAGTATGAGTGCACCTGTTTGCTCGAAAATCAATTAAAAGCGCTCCAAAGTGAAAAATGTTAATCGGATCTTCAGTTACGGGCAAATTAAGTTAAGGCTCAAAACACGGTAATTTAATCGCTCGTTAAATGTATAAGCACTGCAAATTCTCTTCTACTTCTGATCTTCGAATCAGATTATCTGAAACTTTTGACCCAGCAAATGTTTGACTTTATCAAAGCTTTAGTTGAAGCTGAGCGCTTTGTATTCCTTCTCAAGAAAATATTCTAACTTTATTTCGAGTTGAGTCACAACTAAAAAAGTAAAGCTACAATTTTCCCTGAATTCGTTTTATATGGATCTTCTTCGCGTATTTTTGTGAGAGTCAAAATAAATGGTTTTACCACACAGAATGTGAGATTATGAGCTTGACAATTCAAAAAATTAAATGTTAATTACAATTTTATATAAAATAAAATTAATAATGAGAAAAAAATCGGCTTTGCCTCAGACGGCAATACTCGAACGATCTGGGGCTTTCTTTACTTTTTCGGCCTAGGTGCGTAATATACTGTAATATACTATTCCACTTTGGTTCTCTGCAGTGTACCGTGGTTTTTCGTAGACTTCAACATATAAATTGTTCGAATGCATGCGTACTACGTGCGTAGCGGCTGCGAGCAGCTGTATGGCATTGAATTGATGTGCACGTACTTACATGAGCTGCCGTTACAAAAGAGGGAGAGGGAGAGGAAAAAATCACTCATCTTTACCCCCCAATACGTGCACGACAACTACTGCTAATAAATATAACTGAACTTCATTACACATGCGTATACGTGTGATATGTATATACATATGTATGTACGTACCATGTCGTCGTGTGATATTAATTTACTCGATTGGAAGAGTCGCGGGGACAGCAACGACGACAACAGTAAAGTGCGCGAAATGAGAATGTACCAGTTACGAGATTCATGGTGCCGTGACGTTGTTTTTTGCATGCACTTGCTTTCAATGATACGCATTGAGCAAAAAATAAAAGTCGAGACGCGAAGAGATAAGGAGGTCGGTTTGAAAAGTTCGGACGAGACCGAGGGGTGGAGTCTAATAATTTTTCATGTGTAATATATTTCAATGCATATGAACCGGCTTGCAAGACTTTGTAAAATCACCAGATTTTTTTTTTAAAGTTTAGTTGCATAAGGCTAACAAACGTTCGCTCTGCTTTGTATCGTTTTTAATATTCAAACAGGAATAGTTGTACGGTTACAAAGTTTTCTATAGGAAGTGTGTCAGAGAAGACCTGAATATATCATATTAGTAATGTTAAGACATAGAAACTCGTTGAATACCCGAGAAAATTAAAGTAAATTTGTCAAAATGGAGAACTTGTAAAAATCTTCATTTCTCTCTAGCTTATTTCAGAAAAAGTTTTGATATCAAAAACAAATAAATATCTTGATGTATATTGTATGCTCTGTGCGTGTGTTTTCGTCAAGAAATACTTATGAAAATAACAACAACAACAACAACAACAATAATAATAATAATAATAATAATAATGGTAGTACTGATTTATTTCCTGAAACAATCAATTAACTTGTTCTGGTTTATGGTAGATGATACACCAACCAGCTACAGAAACTTCTCTTGGTATGCAAAATATTAGTAGCCAACAAATGAAATATATTGTTCCTCATAACTTTATTGCAAAGAGGGTGGAAAATTTCTGGTGAGATTAACAGTAAAGAGAGATATCATGAACTTTTTCTAACAAAAAAAAAATCAATTTGTGTTGATCACAGCATGGAAAATAACACGCAAGATGTTGGTAACGAAGTTAGTAGTGTCAAGTATAGTTTTTCACATTTTGACCAATTCATAAGTGAAACTTTATATTAGTAATAATAAAAATCAAGAAAATTCAAAAGTTGATTTCACAATGAGTTTTTTATTTTATTTTTTTCATCATTTTATTTTTTTTGTATAAATATTTTTGCCCTCGCTTGACCGAAGAGTATCGAGAGAGAGCTTCTTAAACGTAGTGCGTGGAAAAAATAAGATCGTACTACGTCAACCACGTGCAAAACATGCGAACGCAACATATGGCCAATCTAACAGATATTTTAACATGTGCAAGATGCTCCGTTCGCGCGAAAGTATGCCTCCTCTTTCTTATTTTCATTGTCTTAGTCGCGGACGTAGATTACTCGGTTTGCATGACTGATTACTTAACGTCATTCTTTTGTCTTACTGCAGTTGTCAGTATATTTATTGTGCTCAGCAACTTTCTTCCGAGTATTTAATAAAAAATATTTTGCGCTACAAAATCAATAACAATGTAACTTTAGTTGTTAGCACCTCCAACAGGTATTTCGAACGTACCTTGTACATATATTCAGATATACTATTAGGGTGTTATAGGTGGTTAGAACCGCGGTGTGTAATTAAATTTTCACCATACTGCGACGGAAGTAGGAACTTTTTTTCCGCTTCGCGGGAAAAAAATAATGCCTCCTCCCGGCACAGGATTGATGAAAAATCGTATTCGCACCACGGGAGGAAATAAAGAATGCTCAGATCACACGTTTGCCACCCTCGGCTTCGCCTCGGGTATAGCAATGCACGTGTGATCTAGAGCATTCTTTACTTTCCCTCCCTCGGTGCGTAATGTACTATTTCAGAGTTGATTTGAAGGCTTCGGAAATTAATAAAACAAGAAACACGTGGAAGATACTATAAGTGAGCCCTCCAAAATCTGGCCATCATAACGTAGAGTCTCTATACTTGATTTCTTTGAAAAAAATATTTTTTTTAAGTGATTTTTCGTTGTTTATTCATAAGAATTCATTTCGTTGTACACATCATGAAAACTATTTAGTTCATCATGCTATGTATTAAAGATGAAATAACCACTTCTAAAACCTTTAATCATAACGTAAAGATGTTGTGCATCAGATTTATTACGAAAAATTGTTTTTCAAGTTTTTTTTTAATTTTACCAATAATAACAAATTGTAACGTAGAGATTTTCTAAATTTTATTTATTACGAATTAATCGTTTTTTAAGCGAGTTTTCGTGATGTATGCAGATGAATCAATTATATAAACCCATTTTCTACCATAACAATTATTGCTTGCCAATGCATGATATACGAGGTACATTTTTAGCTACCTTTTGTACATGGATAGTCTCGATATTGTTGTTTTGAACAAATTTTTTCGTGAATTGCACCATGTACTTCAGCTGCTAAGTATAGCAGATAGCTTCAACTTCACTAAAATTTCCGTATCAGAGTCAAATAAAAATTTCAATAAGCTCCTAGATAATGGCACGTTTGTTGAAAATAAGTACTCTGTTTCAATCCTGATAACATTATACCCCTATAATTTCACAGGAAAATACGAAAAAAAACTCGAATATGGATATAAGGTTAAAGCTAGTACTACCTTTTTTGCTATTTTAACAAAAATATAATATTGGGTGATTATTCTTTTTTTGTCTCGTAAAAGGGGGCAGCGCGAGCTCGTTTTCTGGAGGTTTTTCACCCATAAAAATAGTGGGTGGAGTTGGTTAAATCCCTCGTTAAATCCCTCAATGAGTTCATTCAGAGAAAAGTCAATGACACACATGAAGGTGATAAGAAAGAATTGCACTAATTATAAATGAACGAATTTTAAAAACTTTCATGTGCCTACGGCCTAAAAGCAACCGCTTAAGTAAAATGTACGCACGACGGACTATTGAGACTTTTTAATTTACTGTCTTATGTGTATAATAAACTATAAATAAACTTTAAATTTCATCTTACTGCGCTTTTTCACTTTTATTTGCCAAATTTTCAGAATCATTATTCGCCAATACAATAATTTCACTAATAAACAGAAACATAATTATCAGTACGACTTTCCACAGATTCAAAAAGTAAGATTCACAAATAGAAATAGTTTTGTATCATAACCATATAATTTTAATCACTCATAACAGTCATAACTTTTACAGTCCACTATTTAAGTAATATGATACATTACATCTAATATTAATGTAGTGCAAAATTGTTTAAATTGTGACACTCAACATTCATGAATGTATTTGTTTTTAAATAATCTAATTCAATTCTTCAATTGGACGATTCGTCCGAATTCTCTTTACTTATCCTCATTATCACTAAAAAATTCTACATATCATGTTTGTGGTAATAATGTATGTAAAATAATTTCAGTATTATTAATACTAATAAACTGAACGTTATGAATAATGGTTTCACTTTTGGTCTATGAAATAAAATACAATTTTTGTTTTGAACTAAAATTATCAAATAATTCTTTTTGGTAAAGTACTGTATTTAATGTATTGGCTTTATCGTTAATTCACTACGTCACTGTATCCCATTAACACGCTTAAATAATCAGGTCCCTGGAATTTTTGATCGTCTTCTTTATTTGTCATACGGGCTGATGCTATTGATTTCATCATACATTTTTCACTCCGAACATCTTGAATGAAAAAATACTGTAAAAACGAAAGCAGTCTAAAGTGCGTATAAAATCTCGAAGATAAATGTTTTCATGACATTTCATAACAACTTTTTCCTCAAATATTTTCACACTTTTGTTGAAAAAGTAATGGGCTTGTTCGCGTCGGTTGAGCAAACGATCTGTTTTTTAGTTAAGGCTGTATCCCGATCTATTTCGTTGGTCTTTTTATTTGATTTGTGTAAGTCACAATGTTGAACGCTCTCTGCAGAGGCCAGCTACTTAATATTTTAATTATTTCGATGAAACCGACCGATGCGCAGAATCAAGCAGTCTGGCCTATAATTTATGACTTTGTATACGTTACTCTCTCTCTCTCTCTTTGCTGATTGTCAAATAATATACCGTTAATCTCCCTTTTGTATACATGATTCAAATAAATAAAATCTATTTTTTCATTCTTTTTTTTGTTTGAAACAAAAATCTCATAATAATGTATAGTCAAAAATTTGAGGAGAACCTTAAACATTGTTTTCTGTATCGAGCCAAGCACATTAAAAATATATTCGCTTGATAAGAATTATTATAATGCTGCAATGTTTATTTTCTCTTCAGAGAACCTTTTTTTAGTTGTCTTCTTTCAGTTGTCTGATTAACGGCATCTTGATAAACGTCTAAAGCCAGTTTTTAATTATAATTTTTTTTTTTATCCTCAAAAAATGCCGTGTTATTTATCAATAAAACGTTTAATATCGTTCGACGTAAGAAATCAATTTTCGCCAAAAAAGTTTACAACCAATTGTGTTTTTGTACTTATCTTTGATATTGTCACAAATTTTTTTGTAATTTATCATTAAATTATTTATTTTTATCAGTTATTCAATTAATTTATGCGCCTGGATACTGTAATATTGCGTAATACACGTTTATCAATAGAAAAACTTGTTAAAAAAGTCAAATGAAAAAATCGTTGATCGTTTATCATTGTTTAAACTATACAAAAAAATTGTATTCTCATTCCAGTTCCGAAGATGCTGCCAAAGCTTGAAATCACGACAGAAATGGACGAGCTCTTTCTGAAGACCTTAGATGGTTTTATGCTCGTCTTGGACAACAATGGCGACATGGCCTACCTTTCGCCGAACGTTAAGGATTATCTCGGTATTGCTCAGGTACGTTATTTTATTTTACCCAGTAACTCTGTCGATGTTTACTCTTTGGCTATGACCTGCACTTTTTTCATTTGCATGCAGAAATGTATATCGCAGTAAATATTAAATGTTCGAAATCTTGTGTAATTATACTAAAAATATACATCGTAAAATCAGATCGAAAAATGAGAGCGCGATATACATGCAAATTTTTGAATGGAGATAACTCTTTAGTTCATAAAATTCCTCGTTGATACAATGCTCGTTAACCAGATATCGTTCTAGCGAATATCAATTGATTTCAATGATAGATAACGTAAATCGAAATAAGAACTCAATTTGCGATTTTTCATCGCGGTGATCTTGGGCCATTATCCAAGAGTGCACTCAACTTTTTATATTATCAACAGCAGCATACAATCTTTTTGCTCTTAAACTCAATAAATATTAACCACAAACCTTTTTTCAAACCGCAGATGGACCTGATGGGCCAGAGTGTCTTCGACTACAGTCATCCGTGCGATCACGACGAAATCAGAGAATCCCTTTCACTCAAAGCATCAGAAGTTGTGGAGAATTATCACCCGTGCAACATGTTCTTGCGACTCAAGTGCACACTCACAAGCAAGGGTCGCAAAGTCAATCTCAAGAGTGCGTCGTACAAGGTGCGAGATTTTTGTGAGCTATTTTTGAAAATCTTGTATGTCCACTAGAAATAATGTGGCCAAATTTTACGAATTGCTTGTCATCGATTGACTGGATCGTAACATACATAGTTAAAGTTATATTTGCTTTCCACGGAACTGGCATTGGAGTACGAAATATGTGACGAAAGAAGTCGTTCCTAATTTTATTCATGTATATTACATGCGGAGATTGCGTTTATGTGATAAAAGCTTACAAGATAGCGAACATTTATTTTTAAATTACTTAAAAACTGTTTATTAACAGAAATAATTTTCTTCAACCAGTTGCTGGTATGCAGCGAAAATATCAAAGATTACGAATCGCTCACTTAAAAAAAGTAGTTTTTTTCATAAATTTGTTTTTCTTCGATTGTAGAAACGACTGACTTTTCAAGTATTTATGGATATTTGTCTTTGCTTACATTAAATTCGAATTCTTTCTCGATTTGATGTTTTTCTTACAAATCTTAAATTTTAGTTAATGTTAGTAAAAAATACTATGTGTAAAAAGGCAACTAGTAATTTAGTTAACTATAAGGCACATGTTGCAATTAACTCGCGATATTAAATTACAGTTGCTAGCTGTTCTGACGTCTAGACGTGTACACATTCGATAAAATTTTTCAAAGCTTATTCCGGTTATGTTTTCGTCAGCCCAGCAGCTGGTCGTAATGAATATTATTATCTCAGTGCTTTTAATTTAAACTGTTTCTTATTTTTCTTGCAATGAATAAAGTATCATTGGTCGATCAAAACAAAGTCTGTAAATAAAGATATTTTCTAGTAGCATTTTCTTAAGTTGTTTGCCTTGCAGAGAATTAATTTTAGTAAACTGGTTTTTTTTGCCAAATTCTTTAGTATTGAGATTTTTGTGGTGTGACTAAGACTTTCCCATACCTTATTAATGATCAGATATCACACACAAACAATCACAAAGATTTACCCTCATACAAGAAGAGCACTTCAAATCCGAAAAACAAATCTCGACACCACACCGAAGAAATAATTTTCTAGTATCCTGATATAACACAATAATGTGTCGTTGAGTCAACAGACTTGATTTTCGATATTTTTTTGAGATTTAAATTTGTATTTAACACTTAGCTGTAAACTCTTAATTCGTTCCTCTAGTGGGCAAAATACAATTTTTTCTCGTATTTTTTTAGTGAACGATGATACTAAAATAACTACTAAGACATTTTGATAATTCGCACTCAGTAACTCCGGGGAAACTCTGGGCGATCCAAGTAATGATGAATGTACGGCTTTATAGACTCCAATCTAATCAGAGTCATCCAAAGTGTGATAACTATACATACATGTGAAACTTTTTGATCATCAACCCTAAGTGTAGTAAAATTACAAAAATTTGTTAGTTTTCCAAAAAGTTGTTTACATCAATAAACAATGTAAATTTTGCAAACTTAGTCGTGAATTAACAAATATATTTTTATGATCAAGAGGGATGAAATTAAATTTACAAAATTTAAAAAATTTTAATCTAATAAAAAAATGTACATGATTTATAAAGGTTTAATCTAAAAGTGTGACAAAATGATGATTACAAGTTTCTGTTGATTAAAATGTTTATTTTTTGTACATTTTAGTGTATGATTTTTTAAAAATAAATATACAAACTAGGGCCAAACGTAATGTGTGGTTTCCGTTATTCTTAGGTGCATACTTATTCAAAAAATTCATTTGAGGTCGGTTTTTCGCACTTTGTATTTTTTCACAAATAAAGTATATTGAGGAAGTTCAATAAGAAGCAAAATAACATTAAATGCTCATACTAACACATTCGTTTTAGAATAAAACTTGTAAGTCTTGATGATTGATAGATTTAATTCTTTTTTCATCAACTAATTATCGCAGATTTTAAACATATTCTCTTCACATAGCATCGCGAAAAATGGAATTGACACATGTATGTTTGTTAACACGTGCAAACTTTGTTTTGCGTTCTTTCAGGTCATTCACTGTAAAGGTAGACTGATCACACACCCAAGTACCAGTGCGATTGTCAGTTCCAGTAAAAACGATGAAAATAGTAATAACGAAAATAGTAACAGTGCTGATGAGTCGGACAATGCGGAAGAGAGTATCGAAAAGGAACCCGGAGTTTCGTTGGTTGTTGTCGCCTCGCCCGTGCCTCATCCGGGCAATATTGAAATACCAATGGGCAAATCGACATTCCTGTCGCAACACAATCTCAACATGAAGTTTACCTACGCTGACGACAAGTTAGTTGCTTTAATTATAATTGAGAATCACCACGATAATATTGTTAACATTTTTCAAGTTCTTCCTTTTTTAAATCTTGATTAATATATATTGCTATTTATTTTTTAATTTATTTATTCGTTTATATTATTATGTATCGGCTCAAAATGCATTCAATCAGCTTATTTATTCGCAACAAAATAATAATAGAAAAATTTGCCATTGTACTACTGTCTGTCGAAAAACTAATTAAATCGTTTTAACCGATTATGAAAAATTGGTATGACAATAATACTATCAAACTAACACGACTCCGCTCGACATAGTTATTACTAAACTGCAATAACTTTATTTCAGACTTGCTGAATTCCTGGGCTGGGAAAGCAATGATTTGATGGGTCAGTCAGTCTTTGAGTTTCATCACGCTCTCGACAACTTGTCATTGGACAAATCCTTCAAATCGCGTAAGTTCAAAACAAAAATATTATTCAATCAGCATGAAATTCCCGCAAACTCAAAAGAAACAAACACTTAATACCATGTTTTCAATTGAAATACTTCCCGACTTTGCTTTCGAAAGAGTTATCTCGAAAGTTCAAAAGATAAAAACAAAGTTAATTGAAACAACTTTCACTTTGCCATAAACAAAGTCTCCCGAGTTGCAATCAAGATTTACAAAAGTCCCTCCTACTCTTCTGGTCCACGCCAAAAAGTTGTTTCACGCTACTCAAACACACAGCAACGACTTTCGCTTTTACTTGCAAAGTCTTTGCGTTCGCGTTTTATATCATCCGTACAATCAAGAAAAAGAAAATTCGCGCTTTGCGCAAGGAAGTGGCCCGCAGAATAACGAGAGGCACCAGGAGAAGAAAGGAGAGAAAGATAAAGAGGAAGAACGGGAAGCTTACATTTTACGGGAATTTATAGCTTCCGCCTCGAAAGCCGCGTCGTTTCCCGAAACGAGCGAGAGGCCTGTCTTGATTGGTATGAGCGCGTGCGTGCCCGTCCGAGGGGAGCGGGGGCAGAGTTCGCAGAACGGAGAATCGCAAGTTTTGCTTATCTCTCGGAGATTTCGTGATAATAATTTTTAAACAGCTCCCGAATCCGAGGGGGTCGGGGAATATTTATCTTACGGTTTTGTGTGTGTACGTTTTATGAGGTAGTCGAACTTTTGAACTTTTATAACAACGGATGAAGATTGCATAAATAAAATTTCGTAGCTTTTTGAATTGGCTTTGTTTTTCATTGGAAAATTATTATAGAGCGTGGTTAAGGTAAATTTCGATGTGTTTTACAATTACAGGTCTATATACTAAACATGACATGCAGAGAAAAAAAAATTTTGATTCAGTCGAACTCTTTCTTACTGAAGGATAATTGCTCAATGTCTCTGGAATCAATGAAAAAATTCGTGATCACTCTAAAAAGTCAACGCGATGTACTTTTTCAGGGCCTTTTTGAAATTTAAAAAAAGAAATTTTTGAAACAAAGTAATTGTTTCGGTCGTGGGTATTATTCTGCACTCGTGCATAAGCAAACACTCGAGGTAGAAATCTTTACACACGTATAATACGATGAGTTTCAAAAAATAGCTAATAGCATTTGTGCACCAATGTGGTAATTATCCAACTTGTCTGATTGTCACCTGCGCTCGCTCATGTGACAATATTAACACTCCTGTGAGAATCACCGTATTGGCGCACTTGGTGCATATTCTTCGCCCTGTCGCGGGGGTAGCGGCATTGTCACTGATGCAATTGCTGTATAATACATATCCAAACTGTAATACACCCGAAGTTGTGCTGTGTAGCTTTTGAAATTTAAAAAAAATTTTGTTGCAACGAAATTGCATTTGTACCATGGTCCTTGGTAGAAACCACTGAAATGTATACCAGATGCGGACCATAATTGAAATTATTAGTTTATACATTCAGCCTATATTTTGTGACGCTTATCTCCTTTGTTAACATGCAATGTAACAGATCCATCAGTGGCAATGTATAAATGACGCCGAAGATATTACCCATGACAGAGCGAATAATAATTATTTGTATCCCCAATTGATTGATCGATCAATAACGTTTGCACATCAGCGAACATGTTTCACATCATCGTGTTATGTTATGAAAATGTTGTGTAGACTAATCCTCAAATTTTATGCATGTGTGCGCATGTTATGTGTGTTACAGTGTTCAGCAAGGGACAGTGCGAGACAATGGCCTACCGTTTCCTGAACAAGAAAGGCGGCTACGCCTGGGTCGTCACTCAGGCGACCCTCATCCACTGCTCGAGACTCCAGAAGCCGCTTTCCGTCGTCTGCGTCAACTACTTGCTAAGGTAAGAGGAGCTTTTTTTTCTTTCCTTGTTGTCGTCGTCGCATTTTTCGCTGCCCCTCGCACCTACCTATTTATTATACCCTACTGCCATGCGTGCGTCTCCTGTTCGAGACAAACAAACACATGTACGACAAACGAGTCGTACTGGTTGTAAAATGAGACAGCCGGACTTGAAAAGCCAAGCACCACAGCTGTCACTGAATAGCCGAGAACTATATTGAGTGTTTACTTTTCCTCTGTCTGGGCCCTCAGTTGCACTCCCTGCACTTGGGCGATGATATCGCCCATTCGTGGCATCAGTGCATAGGTATTTATATAGCTAGGTGGATTTTTTATTTTGAAGTGTTCGATTGAAAAAAGATTAGATTTTCGGAAAACTTTCACGAATCCCTGTGAAAGAACGAAATTCCTTGGAGGACAAAGAAAACATGATTCAAAGTTTTAGGGTCTGCCATGAGTGTAAGCCGCCGGTTTGTTACTTCCGTATCCGTTCGTTCGTTTCGGTATAATAGTGATCCGTCCACTACCACGTCTTACGAACGCCAGTGGACGAGTTATTCCTTTCCCCTAGCCATAAAAAAAACTCATAACGTTCCCTTGACATCGCAAGTTTTGTCTATCGCCGATAGGAACACTATTCCAAGAGAAAAAGTACAAACGCAGCGAGTTTTATTTTCTTCCAAGCACCACCGAAAATAAATTTCCGAATAAGCAATACGTAAAAAGTAAACCATACTTATTTAATACATTTAATGTGTCGATTTTATTTTTGCTATGAAATTTCATGATAATCGACAATTTAAAAGATTTTTAAAATCAAGGGCATTACGGTAATGATCGCTTTTTTTACTCAGCCGAACTCTACATTTGCGATGACAATGCGACTAGCCGCATTCGAATATCTTGTTGAAAAAAATTTATCTATATGCTTGTTTGCTGTATACTATACAAAATGGTCAAATATAAATATCAAAAGAATGACCCAGTTGGCCCTACTAAATCATTTGTCTCGCGCAATTCAAAAGTGTGTCAAAATTAGACTTCAGGATTGCAACGCCTTGTACACTTTCAAACAATTTTATCGTCCTAAAGTTTAAGGACCTAAACTACAATATATGGTGCTAGAAGGTTCTGATTTATAGAAAAGTGCACTTTAAAAAATTTAGAAAGTTAACACATAGTAGTATAAGCCACTTACTTTACTTCAAAATTAATTTACACTGTTTGAAAAAGGCTAGGACCCAAAATTAATAAATGCGTCGCTTGTAAACATAAGCTTCATGGAATATCCCAGTTTTTGTGAAATGGCCCAAGTACGTCATTAAAAACTACTTTGTTTAAGTTGCGAGTATTGGTAATGATGTTACAGTTGTTGTCAAGTATTCGTCAATATTTATTAATATCGTAGTGTCTATTCGCACCAAATCCACGCAAATACGTGGATATAAGGTCTTAATGTCCACGTAAACGTGGATATAGGGATTATTATATCCACATAAATCAACGTGAATAACAATAATACTGTCCACACATTCATCGAGGTGTTTTCTGTACTGTATAGACCCAGCGTATTAATATATTCATGTGGATATTATATGATACAATAATTATATGTCAAGACATTATTGTATAAACTATTATTTTATCACATTATGTACAAATACGTTATTAAAAACTACTCTATTTAAGTTTCAAGTGTAAGATAAGTCTACTCACGAACCATAATCTCCTTATTTCTTACTCTGGTGTTGATCGCTTACTGCTCAGTATAATACGTGTTCACTCGAAGAATGACTAATTCACACTGTTAACAGAGCATCTGAGGAGGTGCGCTGCTCATTGCGCAGTGTACAGTGCGCAGCTCAATGACTCACTTAGCTGACTAGTGACTCTGCTGTCTCTGCTGACTCAGCTCGGCTCACGATGTTTCATTTTCACCTCTGGTTTTCAGTGTGATCTAGTAATTCATCGAGTAAACATGTATTTACTGAGCAGTAAGCGATCAACAACAGAGTAAGAAAAATGGAAATTATGTTTCGTGAGTAGACTTATCTTACACTTGAAACTTGAGTAGTTTTTAGTAACGTATCCATACATAATGTAATTATATGATTCACAAGTAATACAAATAAGACAATAATAATGTATATATAGTAAAATCAGTAAATTGACTACATAATATAATTATATGCATGAGTCAAAAACGGGATATTTTGGTGTGTGCAATAGGATTTTTTAAATTTAGTGGTTACAATTTTCTTATTATTTTTTCCATGTTATGTGAGGTCCAAACTAGCTGTAAACTTTTGAACCTAGCTCTATTTTCATCTTTAAAAAAACATGTTAATTTACATGGGATCTTGAAAAAAATTCAAAAAAGCATTACGGTAATGACAGGGCTGCAATTACCGTAATGGTACTTTTTTGGGAATTCTGAAGCCCCAAATAGGAAGTTTTCAATGAAATTTATTTTGGTACATATACTACCAAAATCCCTCGTGCACTATAGTCACCTTGTTAATAATTGAAAATATCTTTAAAATCAAGGGCATTACGGTAATGACCGCTTACTTTAGTTAGCAGGACTCTCCATATTAACGATGACATTACAACTTGTCGAATTCAAATTTCTAGTTGAACAAAATTGGTCTATATGCTTGTTTGCTATATACTATACAAAATGGTCAAATCCAAATGTCAAAGAATGGACCACTTGGCCCTACTAAATCATTTGTCTCGTGCAATTAAAAAATGTCAAAACTAGGCTTCACTATTAAAATGCCTTGTGCATGCACTTTCAAAAATTTTGTTTAGTGTCCTAAACGACTAGAAAGGGTTCTTGAAGGTTCAGATTATTGAAAAATACAGCCTAAAAAAATTAAAAAGTTAACACATATGTAGTATGGGCCGCTGAAAATGAAATTTTTAAATGCTTCGCATTGCGGTAATGACAGAGTTTCTGCAGATCCGGGAAAACCGGGAAATCCGGGAATTCTCAGGAATTTTTTTTACATCATGGAAACCGGGAAAACTCAGGGAATTCACTGTGGGATCCTGGAAAAGTAACTTTTCTAAAGTTTAATCTGCTCATATATGAATAAACAAAATATTCCCAGACAAAAAACTGGCTTTTTTGGTATTCATACTTGTGTTAACACTTTGTTTTATGTGTTTGTCTAGAAAAAATATTTTGAATTGCTTGCATTATTTATAAGTTACATGCAGTTATCAATTAGATCTAATTATTCATTAGTGGATTATTCATTCATCATTACTATTATTATTTTATGTGACTTTTAATCATTATACTTAGTTATATTTTTCCAATTATTTAATATACAAAACATATTCGATTGAAGAATCCTTGAAAATTCTGTATTTTACGCCTGGAAATCCGGGAATTTTAAATCACCAGATTTGTAGAAACCCTGAATGACGTTTTGGCCTATTTTGTCCATCTCACGGCCACGACAAGTATTTTTTCGACTTGATTTCAAAAGAGCTATCTAGAGAAAATTAGTTTTCCTACCTCGGGGCGTTTTTGGTCACCTTTGGTCGTTTACTGCGCCCTCGGTAGGAAAAATAGCGTTCGCACCTGGTGCGCATCCAACCAG
>JAPYYV010003693.1:0-25838 GCA_030522625.1 Copidosoma aretas
TGGTTGTATGTATGATGAAATTTTCACGATTGTATTTTTAGGACGTAATATGTAAGGTAAACCTATAGGCACGCAGGCAATGGTAGGGAGTGCCTGAGGAACCTGCTCGAGTCTAGCAGTATGTATAGAGTATTAAAAAGTTTTTTCAAACATTGTATTATAAATTAAATCCTAAGAATGTTTTTATGTTTGTACAGGATAAGTTATGTCTTGATAAGGCTGTCTGTGAACAGCGAAACGTCGACAATTGTCATGTTATCAATAAAGATATGCACTCCACATCCGGCCTTTATTTACTATAGTGGAACGAAATTTACTTTATTTCGGTGGCGTAGCGGGGGCAGGGGTGTTAGTACTTGCCCTAAAACCATACAACTATATAATATAGTAAGATGTATCGGAACATGACATATAAGTCCCGCTCGCCGTGTATGCTTGTATACATTTCGTATAAGTTCCGCTTGCATTATCGCGGCACATCACATTGACTTTGGATGTAATACTAAAATTCTAACAATATTATCATAACAGTTTCGGTGCAAAATTATAAAAGTCATTCGTCTTATCACGTTCCTAAGATGTTTAGAAGCAATACTCGAATTTCCGAAACCTACAAAAAAAAGGCCACTGATAAGTTATTGAAAGTTCATATGGGGTCTACTTATATATTTCTAAGGCATACGGGTTCTTTGTTTATGATGTCACTGTAATTTTTTGAAAGATGAATACATAAGGTTGGTCTGTTTTAGATCTTAGATCTTTTGTTTGAATAGCGGGTAACGAATTTTTAGTTTCCCCGATCAAATTTTTTGATAATAAAAGTTGCTGAATTCTCGGCAGATTAAAGAGACGTGGGGGGGAAAGGTTATGTTTGACGAGAGGCACTTAAAAGCCAATTCACCGTTACATACTTTTCTCCTCTCCTACTGAATATAATTTTATCCAATTTTGGAATTGGTCTTAAAATTAATAAAGGAAGGGCGCTCACTTCTTATTTTTGCCGTAAATACTTGAACTAAAAGAATTTTTAGTTTATACAATACTTTTATGTGTCAAGGCCGCAGTAAGTTTGAATTTTCATATTGTTTGTGAAAAATTATTAGAGATGTGAAAAAAATGAGTTGAGGGCCCTAGTGTGGCATCTTTATAAAATGTTTCAAGCATTTTCGTTCAATTTCATTCAGTAAATTTTTTTTGAAAGTTTGCATTAAATTATGCAAAAGAAGCGTATTTTTCCGTCAATCTATAGATATTAGATTTGTTGGTAAGCCTAGGTGTAGTTCCATGTATGTATAAGCAGACAACAGCATGTCGCGCCCATCACGCAGCTGTCTGCAGCAGTCATATGCAGCTATGTTATACATGTAGTGAAAGTATAATTATTTATAATAGCAATTAACTTTTTTTTATGAGTGTAGTCGTCGTATCGTATCTACTACGATATGTATAGTTACCCGTAGTAG
Organism: Copidosoma aretas; assembly: GCA_030522625.1. Taxonomy (NCBI): domain Eukaryota; kingdom Metazoa; phylum Arthropoda; class Insecta; order Hymenoptera; family Encyrtidae; genus Copidosoma; species Copidosoma aretas. The sequence goes on from JAPYYV010003693.1 coordinate 1,464, forward strand.
TACACGTAGACGCAGTGTCAGAAGTGATACTTATCATCTGTGTAGTGTACAAGTATAGTAAACGGAATAATATTGTAGTAAGATACTGCTATGAAATTTTGTTGTTACTTAGCTTCATAAAAAAAGTGTTAAAATATTAATGAGTCAATCAAATGTTGACATCACAGGAGTGACTCGATAATTGTGATTATTCAAAGCTAAAGTGCAGCGTTCGGTGAGCTAGGTAATCAGAGATGACTAACCTAACAGCTTTGCTTTGCAAGTACACAGGTAATTAAAGTTCTCTATTATACATAGATCATGTATGATCCTATATTTCACAAAATTTGATGCACTTTCTTTTTTATCAGGTTAATTATCCCTGTTTGTCCATTATCTGAAGTCCTGTATCGCATGTTAATGAATTCAAGAACATAACACAGAATATCACATTTAAAACGACGTCTTCATGAAGTTCTGTTGACTGCTGCAGAAATTTTTAACTGTTATCTAGGACTTGATCTACAAGGACTGTGTTTTGTTTTAAACAATCTGTTATAGTTTAATCTTTAAATGTATTATATCATTGTATTGTATCGAGAAAAATTCAAAGTCTCGGACAGTGAGTCATAATGTTTTGATTGACTCATGAGTGCGTAATTTGTTTGTTATAGTGTTCCTGTAGAAGTTGATCAAGGTGCCGTAACATATTCAGCCTACAACACGTCATTGAAGATTTTTTAAGTGTGGCAGTTTACAGTATAATGTGATCGACGTCTAAACTGGTCGAGTTTTTTATAACTGTGTATATATATGTGTACCTTGTCGATGAACTACAGTACCCACTAAGTTTTCTATGGTTCCTAAGATTTCTGCATGAATTCAAATCTAGAATCAAGAATCTTGAAAAGAGGTAGGTGTGTGAATTAAGATAGCCAGAATCCGGCTGCCAGATTTCAAACTGAAAAATTATTAGAAAAATTTGTATAAAGTATGAAGTAGTAGAGCACAATGTTGTAATCACCTCATGAAAGTATGGTCTTTCTGTAGTCACCCTATGGTCAATGATAGTATCACAATACACTTAGCCTGCAAAGTCATTGAAGATTTTCCAGGTATAGAGGTGACAAGATAAATTTGTTTCCTTGGTAACTTAGTCCAATTCATCGTAACTGGAGGGATGCAGTACGAGTCCAATGCCAATGAGGTTATGAGTAAGAATCCATATCTCAAGCTGTACATCAATATCCCAACAAGTTATTACCATTAGTTATATTTTTGATTCTCTGAGTTCCTTCATAGATAGCTTCATTTTATTTTTCAGAAACAAAATTCTTGTCTATCGTCTATACTAAGAATTACAAGTTGTGGATTTTTATAACATAAAATTTACAGTTCTAGATGTCCGTGGTCAAATTCCAGGATCCAAATTCTATTCCTTTGATTGCAACATTTTGCAAATACTTTTTTTATGTTTAAATTTGTAACTCTAGCAAATTTTGAGCTTTTATAAATTTCCTCTAGGAAGCTGAGAAAAAAAGTTTTCCTTTATTCTAATTTTGATCATCTGCCCTTCGACCGATGGCAGTTTGTTCTTCATAAAATGCGTTCTAACTTTTTATCAAAGCTTTTGAGGAACAAACAATAAGAGTAATAACAATTGCAAATTGCAATTCTGCTCCATAATAATTCTTTCTTAAACGCCTTCACATACCAGGAAAAAAGTTGAATCTGGGCGCTAACTTTTCATGTCCATAACTGAAAGTCAGTTACCGCCAAGATTCAACTTTTTTCCTGATAATTGAAAGCTTTCAAAAAAGCATTTTTTTGGAGCAGAATTTCAATCTGGACAACTTCTTACTCGTTATGTATTTCCTAAAAAGCTTTAAAAAAAAGTTAAAAAGTTCAAACTTATTTATCTGGAGGAAAGTCATATTACTGAAGAAACTTAAAATCCTACAATTATTTGATGTGTGACATTACTTTTCTAACACGTAGTAAGAGTACAGTTAGCCGTTAGATAATTACACCTGCATGGACATGTGCAAATGAATTACACAGAACGTTCACATTGAACGAGCCAGTATATCGTTTGATCACATAAATGCAGGTGTCTAATGGGATATTTGGTTGATGTGAATAAAATATAAATCACAAGCAGATTTATCTAGTGGAGAATAATATTACTAAGTAGACTTTAAATCCTTTTTATTTTTAGATTGGCTTCAAACTCCGTTGAACAGAAATATTTAATGCATGAAATTGATGAGATCAAAACGTTGAAATTTTAAACAACAATGTACGTTGTTTAACGAGTTAATTCAATTTTTTAATCGGAAGAGCCAACTTTCCAAACAATGTGTGAAGCGAAACTACTGAAATGAAAATGAACTGGACTTTACTGTCGTCAGTGTGTAATATATATATGTATGTATTTATGTATAAAATTGTGTCACAAAGGTTAGGTTTGTGGTTTCTTTAAGTTGGCAGCACTGCTATTAGTTGATTTTCAGCAAATTAAATAAAGCGAGTAAGTAAGAATCGTATTCATAATATAAAAAGCATATTTAAAGGAAGTAGTTAAGGACGCTGCCTAGAATCTTTCTCTCTTAGGCATTTATCTTTATTACCGAATTTGATTGAAAAGTTATTTATATTGTTGAACACAATAAAAAATATCTGTGTTTACAGTGCAGATGCATTAAAGATCATTTATGAGTACACTTCTCCTAACTCAAAACTTGCTCTTACTGTCCAAATCAATTTATTAATAAAAATGCAACAGTGGTTGTTGAGAGCAGGACTATTTATTGAAAACAAATTACATATGTCCAATATATCGGCAACATACCATCCCCATCCTCAGGGACATCTCATATACGTGATAGTATACACTGGATAAATGGTTGCACCGCATTCGCTGTGAAACTTTTTTTGACATAAACCAAGTTTTCAAAAGCGAGCCATTGTGTACTGTTTAGTTGACAAAATTTTCAAGCTAGCTAATGGAGGAAGTAGGTCGAAGAACTTGAGGGACGCCAAGGAGACTCTGTTAAATAACTGTTATCCCCCTTCCTTTATTGATAAGCATGTCAATGCCAGAGCTAGCCATCTTAATAGGTTGCGGAAAGAATTACTTTCGATGCTTTCCTCTAGGTCTGCACGCAATCTTTCTCAGAATATGGCTGAGAGCCAAGTTTGTGTTCGCTACATGAATCTGACTGGAGATCGCAATTTGGATTTCACTATAGCCTCTTTATTCATTTTTTCCTTTTTGCCTGACATGGAAACGCGAATCAGAGGTATTTGCTCTAAATATAAGCTGAAATTGATTTTTACTATGTCGAACAGACTCACAGACAAAAAAAAAGGTATTTTTTTATGATTCCTTGTTATTGTTTGTTGACTGGCTACTTACTATAATGTCTCTCTGATTAAATTGTGTCATGTAGTTATTTATGTTGGCGTGAAGTATTTATCGTCAGAGATATGTGTTTGAAATGTTATCAGCCCACGCATAGGTCGCCTGTGCTTTTACGGCGAATGCGGTGCAACCATTTATCTAGTGTATACTTTCACGTATATGAGATGTCCCTGAAGATGAAGATGGTATATTGCCGAAATATTGGACATTTGTAATTTGTTTTCAATTAGTAGTCCTGCTCTCAACAACCACTACTGCATTTTCATCAATAATCATTTATAAGTGCTGCCGACCTTTCTGCTAACTCTCATTCGTTTCCTCTATAATTCAATATTGCCAAGTTAACCTAAAACATATAACTTTGTCATTAGTATCATCATTTGTTAATGAAAAGCATTATACCATGGGTTCAAACTTTGAGCGTTCAATTATCTGATATTTTTTTGTTTACCGTAAAAAAAATATCCAAGTGTGTTATTTCTAACTGATTTCGTTAATTTTTTTAGCACTGCCCCATATAACAAACGTTAAACTGTCCATAGTTGTTTTTATATTTCTCATTATTTAGTTTTATAAGGTACGCCTAAAAAATGCAAGTGAGTTCAGAATACTCTCATATATCATAATTAAAAGTTTTAACAAATTCTGTTATAATTTTTTCAAACTACGACCTTAATATAGCAACAACATCTTATTCAAAAGCAGTTCAACATGAAATCAAACAATTATTTTCGGATACCAAGCCAAGTGTCTTTCTAGATTAAACAGCAACAATTTTAACATAGTCCATAATCGCCTAAGCCTGGATAAAGTAATTAACTGTACGCTCCTTCTTAACGATATATCTGATCACTAATTATATGAATACGTACCTCCTAAAACATAGAATTCTATAAAAAATGATACTAATCTTAAAGGAGGTGAATATGGAACTAATCAAATGAGTTTAGCTAGTTACTGTAAAAACCACCAATTTTTATAGCAAAGAGCTTAGATGTTATAATGGTTGATCTGCTAGCTTTTTAATCTGAAAATATTTTAGAGGTCGTGATTTACATCCTATTCATAAATTTTGAAATTTTTTCTGGCACATTCTACAAGAGGAGTGCCCAGAATGCCAATTACTAATCTGATTTGTAAGATGACAGTGAATTTTTTTGAACGATGTCTAGACTACTGAGGGCTTTCATCTTAGGAAAGCCAACACTTGACCAGCTTGTCGGTACAGTAACTATTAGTTTTCACAGTTAATACAGTGAAAATATATTCAGTATAACAGGTTCTCGCATGAACAATAAATTAACCAGAATGCACAGTTGCTGCGCCCTGCATATGGTACTTGGTAGAAAATAAATATATAGATATAAATGGCCAAGTCGTCTAAGGCAAAGATTGAGCTAAAGATCACTGTGCAAATTGCATCACCGTGAGTACTCCCCGACCGTCCCCCGCCACTCCAGCAGCACGGCACTCGGACCCCAGGACATCTTGCCTGCGTCTGATATAAAAATTCTGTTTAGCGAAGTGCTGTTATCTCCGAACCTGCAAAAACGGTTATTTAATAAAAAATAGATGTTTTTTATTAAGAATCCTATAAAATTAAAAAAAACAAAAGTATAATTTTAAAAGAATTTGAATGAAACTAAAAAAACATAATTATCTTCTAACCTAAAAAAATTGATTACATTGTAGAAAAGACATGTTTTTCTCTTAAAAATCGTGGATCTTATGACCAAATAAAGATAAAGAAAAAAGCACCCCGAAAAATTCGCCCTTATAATAAAAGATAAATGGAAACTTTTTTTTTATGGTAAAAAGTAGTATCCAACCTACAAGAAAAGGTTAAATCATAGAAAAAACACGAATTTCGATATTCCATTTTGAAAATCTAATAAGCTTATAGATATAGGATGATGGAGTTCGGTCTGTGCCGTCAAGCGGTGCACATCTCGAGTGAATTAGCTAAGGCGTTAAAATTCTTGTAGGCGGCCAGGAAAGAAAATCCGGCGGGCCTCTAGCCCAAGCACTCCTCAGCATGGAGGAGGGCATGGACCTAGAATTCCGGTAAGCGCGCGTTCTACCCGTGCGAACAAAAGGAAGGCGGAAGATCCAGCAAAGGGCGTCGTCTCAACCAACAAATTTCAGGTACTAGAAAACCTTTAGGCAACAGATCAAGAGCAAGAAATTAACCAGAGACCAAAACGCAAGTCAAAAGAGTCAACTAGGTCTACCAATAGTCCGGCATCAAACCAGTCCGGGGACTCAGCTGAGGTCAAGCTGAGGCAGGCACCCCCCATCGTGCTTCACAACACAGCCCTTAACCTCGCGAGCGCAAAGGTACAGTTTGCCAGCAAGTATAAAAGACTCAGTACTCAAAGGCCTTCCCCCGTTGAGGATGAGGCAATCGTGTCAGAGCTCAATAAGCAGGCAATTAACTGGATAGGAGTTTCTATCATCAAAAAGCGCACAGGGCCAATGCCTCACTACCTAGTGAGAATTCTGAGCTTCTCCAGTGACACTCACCTCGTGGAAATCAAGAAGATCAAGCACATCTATCAAGTCAAAATTTCATGGGAGCACTACACAATGCCACAGATGCCAAGGTTATGGGCACGGCTCGAAAAACTGTAACTTGAGTCCCAGATGCGTCAAATGTGGAAGCAACCACCTCACGTAGGAGTGCAAAAAGACTCCAGAAGACAAACCAAAGTGCGCAAACTGCCAGGGTTAACACCCTGCCAGCTACTCCAAGTGCCCCAGCGCGCCAAAGCCTAAACCAAAACCTGTCCCCAAAGAAACAAAAGGTCCACCCCCTGCGCCAGACTGGAACAATTTAAACTTTCCAAGACTCTCAGGCAATCAATCTATCTCTGAAAGCATGTCAAACCAAAACTCGCATGAGGATCTTAATAAGATGATCCAAATATTCGACCTGATAGTTAGCATTAAAGCTAAAATAAATATTGATTCTCTCTTCATTAGCCTTACAAGGATTGACAGGAAGTTAACTAAGTGTCCCAATGAGGCAATGGCTCCTCTGGCACTCCTCAAAGCAATGAACAGTAAGTAAATGAAACTTGCTCATTTAAATGCAGACGGTCTCTACAAAAAGTGGGACGAACACAAGAATTTTATGTGCACACACGACATACAAATCATGGCCATCGGAGAGACTAAAATAACAAATAGACTAAAGCTAGCCATAAAAGGGTACACCATACATAGGCGAGACAGAACTAGCCATGGAGGAGGAGTCCTCCTGATCTGTAAAAATACCATCAGACACCATGCAATTCAGATCAAAACTGAAGAAATAGAAACAGTTGGCATCGAGTTGCAGAGTGGCCCAGTTGTAATCTCGGCGTACATCCCACCGGAGAAGGTCATAAGCACAAACGACCTTAGCACCATATTTAGAAAATCACACCAAGTCTACCTAATGGGAGATCTAAACGCCAAGCATCGTTCCTGGCACAACAACACTACCAACACTAGTGGCAACGTCCTATGCAAGTATATACAAAAAAGACCAATCACGGTAGTCGATCCAGGAACGGTTACAACTAGGCCATACTCACCTCTGATCGCACCCTCAACGACAGAGCTAACAGTTATCAAAAATCCACCTAAGAATATTGACATTACAGTCCTGGACGAGCTTAGCTCCAACCACATGCCCAGCGTAATCGAGCTCAGTGATATTTCACCTGAAGAACCAGCTAAAGTCAAGCTAAACTTCGTGAAAACAGACTGGCCCGTCTTCAAAAGTGAACTCCAGAGCAAGCTTACCATAAACGGTAACATTAATACCACTGCTGATGTCGACCACTCCGTTCAAGACCTAACTCAGTGCATTACCCAGGCTATAGAGCTTAGTACTCCCAAAACCAGCACTGAGGACTCAAACCATCTGCTCCCTTATAACATACAAAAAATTATTAGAATGAGAAACAATCTAAGAAGGAGTTTTCAGCGAACAATAGACTGGCAACTCAAGCATCAAGTCAACCGGTTAAATTCTGCAATTTCCAGCGAAATCAGGAAATGGAAAAACGGTAAGTGGGAAACTAAGCTTACCAGGCTAAACTCAAGGGACAGGTCCCTGTGGCAAATGACCAGATCGCTTACCAGAGGCCCAGCAATCTATATTCCTCCCCTGGAAGATGGCACAGACCTGGCAATCTCTGATGACCAAAAAGCCGAAGCCCTGGCCAAAAATTTCGAAGGAGTACACAAGCTTACAGCTAATCTCGGTCTACCAGAGACAAATGAAATTATTCCCAAACCAAACTGGCAGAACACATAAGAGAAACGCCACACTCACAGAAGAATGTAAAGCTGACCTCACTTAGAGAGATCAAAAAGATAATCAGAGGATTCAAAAATGGTAAGGCCCCTTGAAACGACAACATACCAAACACTGTGCTCAAGAACCTCAATAACAAGGCATTTATACAAATACACCACATAATCAATGCCTGCATGAAACTCGCATATTTCCCAATAGACTGGAATAAAGCGACCAATGCTAGTAGCATTCCACAAACCTGGCAAAGACACTAAGAAAACCACCAGCTACAGACCGATCAGCCTACTTTGTACCTTAAGCAAAGTTCTTGAGAACGTCATACTCTCAAGACTCAAATTGGAGGCCAATATTGAGGGTGTACTTAGAGACTCCCAGGTTGGTTTCAGGGAAAAACGTAGCACAACCATGCAGCTGGCAAGAGTAGTATTCGATGTGGCTAACAACCTAAACCAGAAAAAATCCACCGCTGCCATCCTACTTGATGCAGAAAAGGCATTTGATACAGTGTGGAACGACAGGCTTGTATACTTACTCAGTGAATTAAATACCCCCATATACCTATCTAAAATCATCTCCGACTTTCTTAACAGCAGACAGTTTGTAGTAGAAGTGGGAGACTCTCACTCAATCAAGAAGAGCATAGCAGCAGGTGTCCCTCAGGGGTCGATTCTAGGCCCAGTCCTCTATGTGATTTACAATAACGACATCCCCGATGATGAACTAAAAGTCAAGCTTGCACAATTTGCTGACGACCCGATGATCTACAGCCACTCCTCCAAAAGCAAACGGCCCTTAAACGCCTCGAAGAACACGCTGAAATCTTGGAATGCTTCTATCAGGAGTCTAAAACTAAAACCAACGCAGCCAATACTGAATGTATCCTATTTACCAGAAAGCGGGACTACCAGTCCGCATCCGTCGAAATCTTCGAAGAAGAAGTTGGAATAGTCGACTCTGTAAGATACCTGGGAGTTATCGTTGACAGAGCACTTAACTTCTCCAAGCACATCCAATTCGTCACTTAGAAGGTCAACAAAGCTATTGGAGCCCTCTTACCCCTCCTCGGCAGGAAAAGTGCCTTGAACACGCATAATAAGCTATTGATCTACAACCACATCATCAAACCCGCATTACTCCACGCTTTCCCTGTCTGGGGAGGCATAGCATCCAAGACCTCGATAGAGACAATTCAGATAATCCAGAACAAATGCCTCAGAATGGCATTAAATGCCCCCTACCGCACTAAAACCAGCGATCTGCATAAAAGAACCCAACTATACAAGAACAAATCAAAGAGCTACCAACCCGCTTTTATCAGAATATTACTCTTAACTCAATCAGCCCCCTAAAATACCTAACAGAAGATAATCTTCCGTACAAGGTTAAAACCAAACTCCCTTAAATCAAGTTTAATAAATCCGATTAATCTCGGTTTCTAAAGCTCATGAAGTTATTAATAATCAAATCAGATATACATTTATAAATCTTATTAGCTTTAAGTCAAAACACCTCGTCTCTCTAGGCAGTGATAATGAGCGACGCAGTAAAACAGTAAAACAAGTCAAATCAGCCTTCTGCTATGCAGGGCCCAATCTCATCCTCTTCTGGTTGAAGTGCTCCCGCACTAGGAAAATAGAGAAGCGCACATGCGCACCAGCTTAGTATATACGTACTGCAAGCAGTACAATTACTACGTATCACCTCCATTACGCCCACATACTCAACTCAACTCAAATATAGGATGATATCACTTTCAGAAGTATCTTTTTTTTCCATCAAAATGACAGTAAGTGTTTTGTCTTATTGTTTAAAGTCCTACTTTTCTTCGGTAGAATATATTGTGAGTATTTCAAATGAATAAAGATTTATATTACTAAAAATATTTGTCCTAACCTACACTGGAAAAAAGATGGGTGGACCGTCTTCCCAAATTTTTTCCAGTATACAAAAATAGTTATTTCACGATTAAAACCTAATTATTTATTTTAAACAGATAATCTAAACTGAAAAAAAAGTTGTATGACTGCTCTCAGCTTTTAACTTATACGGCAACTTATACAGGTGTACTCTCACCCACAGATACGGTGAAATGGTTAAAATTATACAATTTTTCCATTTGGAATCTCGAATCACCAGAAAAAATATAGGTACGATTGAATAACTTCTTGAATAATAAAAATTTTGAATGAACTGACCCAAAAATTTCGTTTCCTAGTCCAAACTCACACTCTGTGATAAAAAATCATAAGACAATACATATTTTTCAATTTTAAATGATTACATTTGAATAAACAGTCAGTTATTTAAAGAAAAAAAAGGAGGCCGATTTACAAATCACCTCAGAATTTGTTATAATTTCACAGAAAGGTTATAATAGGATTAAACTTTATTTATATCTACAACAAACTTTTATTGGAATTTATAACTCTTTTATACGTTAAACAGTTGATGAGGCACACTACATCAATGCGCTGGTAGTTCTTTCGTCTATGATGAACAATTTTGCTGTTTTGTGCATCTTTAATTTCTTATTGAATACTTTCCTTCACTATCATTGTAAAAAGATACACATATCAAAGTATGAAAACTGTTTTTTTTTTTCATGATTGAACCGTATTTGTTGATAAGATAAAATATTCGCCCTATTAGACAGTATTTTTGTGTACTTCTCATTTTTTATTCGGAAGGCTTTAAAAATTTTTTTGAATACCACTCTGATTGAGAAATCAACAATTTCAATTTAAAGAATAAATATTTCATCATGATTTTTTATGTTATTATTGATGAGTTAGCACTAGTAGACGAAATTTTCGATCAGTTAGCTCAAAAATATTATTACCTACAAAGATCTTTGTTCGTATCCTATTATTTCTAAAGACTAAACATTTGAACTGGAAAAAGTATATTATTTTAATCATTTTATACCTGTACAGTATCGGACCGAGTTTTTTACTTATTGTATGTTAAATAAATTGAAAGCTTGGAGAAGTTTTATGAAAATTTTTTTTCTAGTTTTGATTACCAGTTCTGAAAAGAGAAACACGTTTTTATTGGGATGTATTTGTTTTTGTACGTTAGGATAAATATTTACAGTATTGGACTAAATGTAACTCCCAGGTTTTCTTTCTCAATCATTGACAAGTTCATGAGCCACAGTCTGTTTTTTGTGAATGTATAAGTAACACAATCATTCTAATTTACATTTATTAGATTAGCGAGTGCAATAATCAGAAGAGAGATTCATAAATTAAAAATATTTAAGTGTTCGAATCCCGTATCTTTTTTTTAAGCAATATTTTATGCTTGTCACTAAATAATCAATTCAAAATAAAAGTTAGAAGTAGCAATTTATTGTGAAAATCAAAATTAGAAAGTTTACTTTTAAACTTTTTTTAATGACAGCGAGTCACAGTAATAAATAAGACTACTCAGTGCAATTACCGTGTGCCAATTTTGCATGCATAAAAAAATATTTCAGTGCCAAAGGAACAGTACTTTTCCCTGAATCTCAATATGTAGCAAGCCAATAATTTTTTCGCCTTAGGTACGGTATGATATTAAATCTGCCATTTAGAAATAACAATCATCTATTTGTATTCAGAGACCTTGAGAACACCTGGATAAATATTTTCACCAAGTAACAAACGATTAATCTAACAATTTATCCAGAAATCTATTTTACTTAGCGATATTGGTTCCAGTATATTAAATTAGAGTATTGTAATAAGAGGTTAGTGATCAGCGGACCCCAAAAATCCACGGGTTAAATTTTTTTCCAAGATTCAAGAAAATTTTGAAATTTGGCCCGCCATATTGGATCCGCTTGTGCAAAATTTAATTAAAGTGGACAGTTTTTAAAATTAACTACACGCTGGATCTAGGTGTTCGAAGAGAAGATATGATTAAACAGGCACACATAATCGATATTCAATACTTTATTCAAAATATATTATGTATTAACTTAACAATCAGCTTGAATAAAATAACATTACATTTTTGTACATACTAGAGATAATAATAAGCATATAAACTTGTTTAGCTTTAGCTACTTAAGTGACAGTAAAAAACGATATACTTGTTACTGTACTTGATTTACTTATCCTACAGGTGTACCAGGCGGACTGAGCGGTGATTGGCCATAGTTTGAAGTCCGTGGGTACTCACGATTGGTTGCAATCTATTCATGCAAATAATAGTGCTTACATTTAAACTTAAAATACATTGAAATTCCAACAAACTTTTCGGGTTGATAGCACGGAGTGTCAACGCAGAGATATCAATCAAAATCAGAAAATAAAATAATCATAATTGCGAATTGTCAAAAAAAATAAAATTTTTAAACTTTGTTCTTCTCGAGTTGATCTACAACAGTACGAGTGCCAGTAAGGAAAACAATCTATGATAATAATTTGAAAAATATAAAACGATTAAAAACTTTGTTTTCCTCGGGTTAATGGACAATGAAAACATGAGTTAAATATGAAAAGGCAAAACTCTTAGATCAATAAATCAAAAACTTATTTGTTTTTAATGGTTTAGAAGTAATTACAAGATATCAATGCAAAAAAATGTGGATCGCTTTTCCACTTACAATAATCATTAGTAGTATGTTAATAAACAAAAAGATCATCTCCATGCAACAATTGTAAGACTCTTCCTCATTCGTTGGACTTAATATAACTAACAATTTAAAAGAGTCCAAATTTATTTAGATTCCTGTTTGAATGGTTAGGTTCAAGTTCACCCATAGTATGCAGTAGAATTAATTTGAGAAAACGAACTAGCAGTTACATTCTTGGCAACTCTGACCAGAGATTAAGCATCTTTATAAAACTCAACAACACGTCCTAACGGCCATTTACCTGAAGAAGTATTCTCGTTTTTTATACGTTAATGTTAACAAAGTTTAAATGTATAAGACAGCAATTATCAGGTTGTTAGGCTGCCTCTTGGGCCGAGACCGTCATATATTGGGAGCAACGATTATATGACTTGACTCATTAAAACGAATAACAACTGATCTCAAAAGGGAGCGTAACTGTATAGGCTGGTAAGACCAAGGGCTCATGAAAGAAAGAAGCTAATAAGAGCAAAAGGGCTTGTAAAAACATAGACTCATAATAGTGATGCTGTTGCTTACAGTACTGGTACCTAGACTCAGAAGGGCAGTTTTTTATTTCATGCTGCCCAAAACAGTTGGCACAGAGATGATGCTGTTGAATACATTGCCATTTAGCCTTCCAAGTCTGTGTATTAAAGGAATCACAAGAGTCCAATCTATGTTCTTGGTGACAAAACTTAAAAGAATCGTAAGGAACAACAGACGGATGAGAAGCAGAATTAAGCTTATTGGACTTACTTGCTAAAATACCCCGAGAGTTAGCGGGTCTGCTAACAAAAGACTGGAAAGTCCAAATCTGCAAGGAAATAAACTCACGCAATTGCCATAGGGTAGAAGGATCACTACTACTTCCTAACATATTTTGCCAATCTCGATTTGTATGGAAGTCAAATTTTTTGATTACTAGTGCGACAAACAAGTCAGCATCACCTTTATTACGCTCCAACGAAACGAGAAAGCCTAACAAACTGAGCATTTCCTCAGATATTTGCTTGATTTCAGGACAAGAATTACTCCTCATGACTGCATAACTAAGGATTGCAGAGGTATAATTATAAATGAGACGCTGTTTACTATCATAATATTGCATGAAGGCGTCTCATGACTAATTATAATTTTCCTCACTGAGAAAAATTTTTTTTTATTAAATCCGAAGCCTCACCTGCAAGATGAACCCTTAGATTTTGGTACTTGAAAATATAAGGAATATCCTGATTTCTATGCACTATTGCCCTAAAGACATCACGAAAATTTTCCAGGAAGCAAAGTCGCCGAAAAACCCAGCGAGGTCGATAGAAGGTAAAGATGAGACGACACTTGTATTTAAATGGGGTTTTAAGCGAAGGAGAGAAATTAGATAAATCACTTGAAGACAATAAAAAGTATTCAAAATATCAATGGACAGTATAAAACTTATCAAACAATCCATTCTTGAAATAATCATGTATCTTAGGCAGTGAGGTTAATTGCATAATATTAGCATGATTATTTTAAAATAAATCAAACGCCCCTTAAAATTGCTGACGTCTAAATGCTGCATGACCTATAGTTATACTAACCTGTTCCATTTTCTTGAAATTAGTAAGTACAATCGTAATCTTGTGAACAAGCTTGATCTGTTCATTATAAAGTAATTCTATATTGGTGGAGCAAAATGTAACAACGCGTATGTAACAACTGCGCAAGCTTTAAAAAATCTATCTGTGATACAAATAAGCGAACTCGACCCACAGAACAGACAAAATTATGCTTAATTAAAGCAAATACATCAAATAAAGAGAATCGATTAGAATAAAATATAATTATTACCTAATGAATTTAAGTAATGCAATGACAATACAGAATTGTTAACATGAACTCATTAAGTCTGGAAATAGCCTTGGATTTAGTGAAGTCACACTGAGAACAGGCAGTTAGCAGTACACGTAAGGCTGGCATAGCTGGTGGCCGCGAATGCGAATGCCCGCAGAACAAGCTGGTAGTAACACACTCAAGGCTAGCAGAGTTGGCAGCCGCGATACAGCAAACGCCTGTAGAACAAGTCGGCAACAGCAGACTTGAGGGCTAAGCAGAGCTAGCAGCTACGAAAAGAAAGGCTTGCAGAACAGGCTGACAAGCAGGACACTCAAGGCCAGCAAAGCTGGCAGCCACGATGTATCAAAGGCCCGCAGAACAAGCAGGCAACAAGCAGCAGTGATGCGCAACATCCACAAATGGTGGCTACCACACGTCTACTGTCGACGAGATGCACACCTAAGATGGGGAGTCACTTCGTGCCCGTGCGCACTCTCGCCACGCACCGAATAGTGCGCAAAGAAGAAGATAGAGAGAAAAAGCACACACCACTAGGCCGCATCGGCCGTGATTTAAAGAGAGCCGTGCTCTTCCATCTCTCTCTCTCTCTCTCTCTCTAACAGACGACGTGCCGGCGTGCTATCTGTGTCCGCCTTGATAGCCCAAACGGAAAGGAGAACTTGAGCAGGCCAAGATGGCCGACTTTTAGCTCCATGCGCCCAAAAGTAAACAATGCCCAACAGATCTCCTCACAACTAAATCCGGCTGGCAGGACTTCGTGAAAAATTAAATTAAAGTAATCTGTATTTAGAATTAACCATTCGCCGGATCTAGGTATTGCTGGAGAAGATAAGATTGTATTCATTAACTTAATAATCAGCTTGAATAAAACAACAATACATACTAGAGAGAATAAAGAGCGTAATAAAATTGTCAAGCTTTAGCTACTCGAGCGACGGTAAGAACACGATATAATTGTTACGGTGCTTAAGGTACCTATCCTACGAGCGTACGAGACAAACTAAGCACCACAGCAGCGAGCTACTAGAGCAAATCAACGTGAGTACCCTGCTCGTGGTGATTGGCCACATAGTTTAAGGTCCGTAGGTACTCACGATTGGTCGCGATCTGTTCATGTAAATCATGAGACTAACATTTAAACTTGAAATCGATACATTTAATTTTCAACACTGCGGTCTTGTATTTTCATTCCTAATATTTTAAATATCATGAATACTTGAAATATATACTATATCTAGGGTATTTAGCGATTGCATTGCTTTGTAGGTTACCAAATGAACGATATTAATGATTGAGTCAGCAGGTCTTACTGCTTTTCAACTTTGGAGGTAAGGTACAATAAATTCGGAAAAGAAAATTAAATACAAGCCTCTACAGATGTCTTACAATATATCATAACTTGAAAAAGAAAAAAAATCAACCAAATCGGTTGGAAATTGTGGTCTCCAGATACTTTTGAACCAAAAAAGTGCTCTCTTCCCCACTGTGTGACGTGGCGATAGCTTATCGTGAACGGTCTCGTTAGCGAGCTTTGTTTGAGTTAAGATCCGGTCACTTACATCTTTCATATCTGGCCATCTACTCTTGAGCTGCAGAAGACGAAACGTACCATGCTAGCAGCTCTTTCACGCCTCTTCGATCCCTGAGATTGGATCGCACCCTTTTTCCTGACCGCAAAAATAGTCATCCCTAGCATCCCTAACCCTGCTGCAGAATGTCTCGAGAATACCCATCCCTCGCTGGATCAGCTGGCATCACCAATAGACCCAGCTCGCAGCATCTGCGAGCGCCTCTTGATCGCCCGGACCAAATTGACTCTAATAAAGGGATTGCAGACCGTCACCACGCGTCCGGCATGGATGACTCTTCCTTGACTGGAGCTGCAGGCCGCACTGCTCGACGGAAAACTGCTGCACTTGGTTGCCAGGGAATACGCAGTCCATGCCAAAGACTGTCATGCTTGGAGTGATTCGCAGATCGTGCTTCACTGGCTCCGATCGTTAGAGCCCACCAACAACTCACTGGTCTATAATTATGTGGCCCATATCCAAAAACTACTGCCTTTCTGCCTGTAGAGACACGTCCCAGAGGACTTAAATCCTCCGGACTTTGCGTCACGAGAAATTGACCTGTCAAGGGGCGAGCATATGCGCATCTAATTTAAATGGGGGGGGGGGGGGCACCATGGCTTGGGGGTTCTCTAGATTCCTGGCCAGCCGAGGGGGCCGAGCATTCCAGTCCCGCTATTTTGGGCCCCGAAGCTATTTTGGGCCCCGAAAACGCACTGCGCACCTGCTTCACCATTCAGCGCGACGTCCTGTGCATTCTAGAGAAGTATTTAGATCTTTGTCTACTCCTGCGCTCCTCGGCTCGGTTACGTCGTTGGATCCGCCGTCAGCTGTACCATGATGACGCTCTTACCTTGTCACCACTGACTGACACCGACCTTTGTGATGCGTACCTCACATGCACCCACCTCAGCCAGCAGCGCTTCTTCTCTCCCAAACTTGAGATTTTGTGGAAAAGAGGCTAACTGTGTGCAAAGCACCCGCTGTTGTCTCTCCACCTGCTGTGACGAAGTCACTTTTTCTTTCGACACCTGTGCACACCCAAATCGACCTCGGAGTCTAACATATCAGTTTTTGCTGTATCATGATTTAAATTTCAGTGAAGAGTTGGATGTCGTGCATAAAGCTTGCTGTCGTGACGCGGGGAATGCCAATCAGCGCACACGGCTCATCTCTCGCAACGCGAACAAGCCAATCAGCGCATACAGCTCATCTCTCGCAATGTGTAGAACGCCAATCAGCGCACGTGGCTCATCTCTAAGATTTCTGGCTACTGGTCGCTGAGCACGGACTGATAGTATAAAGGGAACTTTACGTTGAAAGTAAGAGCAGATACGCGCGGTGCCCAAATGAAAAACGTATGAGAACTACGTTTATACGAGCTAAGACATTAAGTACGCACCACAAGCAGGTCCATATATTTGTAGAATCCTGTCTGTATAAGGTATCATGTTGTATTTTTCCTGTTCGTGCTTATTGCAATATTTTCACGGTAACAATACTGTCATTCCTTTGTATTTGCGTTGTATGTTAGCAAAGAAAGAGTTAGTGTGTATGTATGTATGTATATCGCCGTGCAGAGCTAGTCGGCATATAAAGTGTGTGGAAAGCAACCTATAAAAGCGAGAGTGGAAGAGCTGTCCGGTAGAGCCACGCGCTCGCGAGAGCCAGGCAAGAGAGTCAGTACCTATTGGGATCCTGACACATCACGTGACCCTCGCGATATATATAGTCAATTGGGGGAAAAATAACACAGGCCTTATGGGGACGTATCGGTTATATTTTTTTTTACGCCTACAACGATCGTATAACGGGAAAAGCCTGCAAATAACATGTTTTCGTTGGGATGATGGTACTTTAGATATTTTTTTCCCCATCTGAATCGTTACTTGAAGCTTAAAACCTAACTTCTAAAGTGCAAAACGCACATTTACCCTGTACGAATCTCTCCCACTGCTGTCTATATATATAGGTAAGTAAACAAGTATATATAGACAACAGCGATAGAGAATAGTACAGGTTAAATGTGCGTTTTGCACTTTAGAAGTAAGGTTTTGAGCTTTAAGTAACGATTCAGATAGGGAAAAAAAGATCTGAGGTATCATTATCCCAACAAAAACATGTTATTTGCAGGCTTTTGCCGTAATACAATTATTGTAGGCGTAAAAAAAATAATAACCAATACATCCCCATAAGGCCTGTGTTATTTTTCCCCCAATTAACTTTACATATCGCGAGAGTCACGTGACGAGTTAGGATCCCAATGCTATCGTTGAGCTGACTGCACGAGCAATAACCAAGAACTCAAGAAGCCGACAAGCAGCTACAGAGAGCAGCATCAATACGATTCCCTTACACGATCGTAAAATGTTTCTTTGAAAGGTATATTTCTAGTTGTGATGTCAGACATCATGTTCATACCTGCTTGAACAGCTGTCATACCAACAGCTCTGACATCTCTTTTGATAAGTGGTTAAACTCGTCGAAATACACTGTCAAGAAACTATCCAATGCCTCCATGTCTTCGTTGATATGGAGAAACAACGTCAATGTGTCCCACTCCTCCTTCGATGTTTCTATAAATCGTGCCAAGACTTCCACCGCCACCACATTGCGGAATAAAGAAGTCGTCGTAGAGATCCAAGGTTTTTCAATCAAGTCGTTTAGGTGAAGCGTCACTGTTGATGTTCGAAAATCAAATGGTATGAGTTTATTGAATTGATCGCTATATCAATTTCGATGGTACGAAGCGAAATAAATAACAATGGTATATACATGGGAGGTGATAAAATTTTATTTTTCGTACTACCGTATGCGTAACCTTGAACATCCAACGACACCGCTCGCAATATTCGTGTATAAACGTCTCCTATAATGTAGGGTTCACAGATATTACTGGACCATCAGCATGGACGGTAGAGCGTTGATGACATTAACGGGACAAACGGATTTAAGTCTGTTGTTTTCGACAGAAAGATTTTTTGAACTCTTAAATACCAATATTTTATGTAATTTTTTGGACAGCGTCAACTGCTGTACGTATGCACTCTCTGAGGTTTCAGAACATGCTAACCTACCAATTGCGTAAACTTCTCTTCCCAAATTAAATGTTACAAGGTTACGCAAGCCCTCAAAACTCATAATTTTTCTCATGACTTCTCCGATATTCATGTACAGGCCAAGGCGTGTATAAAAATCGACACTACTTTTAAATTTTTCTTCTTCTCCTTCTTCTGCTTATGTAGCAAGTGACTGGGGTATACTAGCTATGGTGATCTTTCTGTTACTTTTTTTCAATACGTGTTGAAACATTAGTGGTATTTCGATTTCTATTATACCAACGACCCATTGACCTTGCAAACTAATTTGGTGGGGCAATTCAGTCATGTAATGTGTAGCAGCATTATCGGGATAGTACTGCATACTACTGTTGCTAGGCAACACGACGTAGAATTCACCCTTCATTGTATATCTTTCAAATAGTTTGCCTTTATCCAGGAATTATACTTTTCGGGATAACCCTTCCAACTGACAAAATACTCTTTGAACCGTCCTTTACCTCGACTTTATAATATCTTGTCCACCTCGTAAGAGCTTTCCTGCAAATCATTTTGCACTCTCCTTAACTCTTGTTCGTGAAAGAAGCCGTCAATGTCTTCGTCACCCAAGTCTTTAAGAAAATATACCGGAGGCTGTCTCGTGCAAGAAACGCAAACAATTTTAAACAGCTCCGAGGTCCTACCACTCTCGTCATCTTTAGCAAAGACACTTCATGCTTTGATGATTGTTTGATTTCTTGTTTCTGATCGGTTGGGCGCAAATGTGTTTACTGATAACATCGATGACAACGAGGACGTAGGCGTAACCGTCATTAAAAGTTTTTAAAGATCTCAAGTCCATCAAATCAGCCTCCCATACGTAATCGCAATTCCGTATATTATAGCTTCTTCAGGGAAAACAATGTCTTATAGATCTGTGTAAATTGTAAGCATCTTGACTCTCGAGCCACCACATCATGTTCGGTCGCAAAATGTTTTTTTTTCACAGTACTCGCAAGTTTGTTACCACAAACGTATGCACTGGGTCGCGACGCATCGTAGTAAAGTTTTTCTAGTGTTTCATGCATTGTTCTTTTTCTTTTCCTTTTTTTTCCTTTGTAATCTTTTTTTTTTTTTTACTTGATTTGGATCCAATCGCTACCTTAATACGGGAAAAAAAATTTTCAAATATAATTTTGCTGCACATACAGCAGGCCGTCAATGACGCTACTGTTCGCTCATTGGGTGGTGTTTCTCTAGCGATCATGCGTGAAGAAGCAAATTCTGCTAAGGCACGATTAGCGTTTTGACAGTTACCCGTCGTTTCCGTAGCGTAGGCAAGATCGTGCTGACGACAAGCTTTATCCAAAGCTTTGACTACCACGTCTCTGTGTTCAATGCGCTCAGCTAGTTTTGTTCCTGAGCCACATAATTTGTATCTAGGTACATGCATTTCAATCGGTAGTAAATTTACTATGGTGTAGAGAGGACTATTTTTTTCTTTCTTTTCCAGTTTTACTTCTTTTTCTTTGATAGGGTCAGTTTTCCGCTCAATCGACACGATGATTGCTTTTAATGTGGTGAGACTGTAATTCTCTTTCTAATATCCTTCGACAACATTATTACTTGAACGAGATCCTAAACTTTTGTTTAGCGATTGTTAAGTTTGTAAATTTTCGCCTTTATCGTCGTCGTTGTCGTTGTCTATCAGTACCCTTGCTACCTTCAGGTTTTCTTTTGTAGGATATTTGCGCTACGAAGCACCATGGCAAACTGATCACATCCTACTAGTGCGCGCTTTCTTCTATCGCTCAAGACATCATTTACTAGATCGACGATATTTGATCGAGGTATACGTACGCCATGGCACGCCACTTCTAATCACTGAATGTACAGCCGTCCACTCGACGTCACCAGTATCACGCAAGCGATGTAGAACGACTGCAGCGCTTTTGCGAAACTTTTTAGTTACGCTTTCGATAACTTCGGTAACTTCCCTCTCCTCTTTACGTTTCGTTACATCCTTGTCATCGAACGGTTCGTTATCTTGGGATGAGGTCGCGTGGTTACTTTCCACGTTAGTATCAATGTGTCCGCATCTTTTATTCTCTATGGCCTTAAAGTGTGAATATCGTTGCAAAACTTGTTGGTATTTCTTCCACTTTTATTGCTCGTCGCCGTACGATAAATTTAAAATGTAGTTCATTTCTACTTCGAGCCGACTCTTTGTAGTGCCTGGTCTTTGCACAGATTTTATAAT
Organism: Copidosoma aretas; assembly: GCA_030522625.1. Taxonomy (NCBI): domain Eukaryota; kingdom Metazoa; phylum Arthropoda; class Insecta; order Hymenoptera; family Encyrtidae; genus Copidosoma; species Copidosoma aretas. The sequence goes on from JAPYYV010003693.1 coordinate 22,478, forward strand.
ACCGCTGAGAAATGGATTTCGTAAACGTTCTACGGGTACTTAATACACCATGTCACTTTCTTTTTTTCTTCACGGTATACAGTGCCCTAAACTTCCGCTTGCCTCGATCAAATGGAGAATCGGTTTAATATGTTGTTAATTGTTATAAGACATTATTCGTAACATATTATTTATGTTTTCGAATGTGTCAGTGACAAGGCAAGTACCGTCATACAAGGGCGGATGCCCAGGGCCAAAATTTCGTGAAGAATAAGCACAATGGCTGTTCTGCGAGTGGCAAAAAATGATTGAAAATCGTGTATTTCATTGAGTCCACACCCTGTTCCCAAAACTCTAACCCTTCCTTCGCGAACTTAATCTTTAGCAGTTTTTTTTCGCGTCGGTCTGTAATTACGTCTGATTAGGTTCCAATATTTATGCAGCCTACCTGTTCGTATTTTTCCTCTGATAACGTAGGCATAAGCTGTCGCTAGGGCTCTCAGAAGGCAGAGGTTGTCATTATTCTTTATTGTTGATGTAGACTGCTTTTTGACCGTATCTTCAGTTATTGTACACGATCACGTCCTTTAGCATAAGCAATGATTGCACATGTAATAGATAGTGTGTCGTCGATTTCAAAATCATTTGCACTTTGCAGAGCACCGAACAACACGTCCCACAAATCTTCAGCACTCAAACTCTGCGCTGGTCTAGATAATAGCCATAGAGAACCGTGATTAAATCTCTCCGAATTTATTGTTACACTGATAAAATCGATAGGTTCATTTTTACCAATGAGCCGTCTATGCAAATCATTCATGCACTCTTCTAGCCAGGCATACACATTGACCTTTGGGGGTGGCATTATCAATCGTCAGCGCAGCTCTCTTTCTTCATAGTTAAAACGACGATAGTGCCGAACAGTCCCAGACTTGAGTATCAAAAATGGACGTTCTCTTCCTCCACGCTGTAAATAAAAATCTGTAAAAGTATACATTAATTTAAAATTTATTGAAAACAAGTTTTAATTTTTTTGAATACGTACTAGTATTCCTGCTAGTACTGCTGCTGCTGCCAGCACTGATAGTAAAATCATTTCTGTCTTCTTCTACATCTGGAAATAAAACATGCAGTCATCACTTTATTTGTAATATGAATTTAGGCACTACCTACCATGATTCTTATTTCGGATCTAGTGTTAAAGCTACTATTGTTTACATCACCGATTGTTGTTCCTGTAAGTAAGTAAAAGACCAATATATTGTTTGTAAAACTATGTGTCATTTTTAGTTTCCTTATCATCGTGGCTGACGTCGTCATATACAACTTGGTTTGCTCCGCTTGTCAATGGTTGTTGATCATGTCTTATAACAACATCAGCGCATTGTGCTATAAACTCGTCTCCGGCTAGATCGTTATGCATAGGTCTAAGTACTGTAACAAGTGCTCTGATAAAACGAACACAAAAACGATTTCATACGTGTAACAATTAGAAAACTGACAATTGCATTGAGTCAAATCTTTCGCCAACTCTTCGCTTGACAGCTTTTACAACTGTTTTAAGAATCAACATGTTGTTAAAAAGACCGCGTTTGAATGTATCGGTTATCATTTTTATTCGACAATGGAGCAGAAGAAAATAAAGCTTGTTTAGTAATATATCGATTGATAATGATGGCAGATCGCGACTCCATACACTACCACACATTGTGCGAATGTGTGGTTCGCTATCGTTTGCAATACGCAACAAACAGCTAATCACGCTAATTAAGCGTTTTGGTTGTTGGCTCCATTATGCTCAAATTAAATTAACAGAGAATACTATGGACTCAAGACTCTTGGAAAATCTTTTATAAAAAACGTCTGTATGACGCTGTACAATCGATGGGGGAAATTGTATGTTGCACGATCCGGTCTTCCCCAACGTTGCACAGTAGGAGATTTCGTGTTTTTTTTTTCCAAAAACCTAAATCTTGAGAACGAAACAAAATAACCCAAAAGTTATTTCAGGACGTTAAAGCTAAGATGATAAGAAATAGATAAAAAATATTGTCAAACTTTATTAATGTAAACCTAACCTCCAAAATGATGAAGGATCTCAATAAAACGGTATTACGTGGTGTTGAATTTTGAAGATCTCGATAAGAGAACTAGATAATGTAAAAATTCTTTCTGGACGTGTTAGCTATGATGACGAGAAATAGAGAATGTTTATTAGCAATGTCAATATGTGGAAACCTAACCTCCAAAATATAGAGGGATCTCAAATAAACGGTTTTACGTGATGTTGAATTTTTAATATCTTGATAAGAAAACTAAATAATTCAAAAAATCTTTCTGGACGTGTTGGCTATGATGACGAGAACTAGAAAATGTTTATTGGGAATGTCAATATGTGGAATCCTTACCTCCAAAATAATGAGGGATCTCAAAAAAACGTTATTACGTGATGTTGAATTTTAAATATCTCGATAAGAGAACTAGATAATTCAAAATTTCTTTCTGGACGTGTTAGCTATGATGACGAGAAATTGAGAATGTTTATAAGGAATGTCAATATGTAGATACCTAACCTCCAAAATAATGAGGGATCTCAAAAAAACGGTATTACGTGGTGTTGAATTTCAAATACCAATATTACTGTGATCGGCGTACCCAAGTACTTGGGCCGTCTGCTCACCCACTTTGGGCAGGCAGACTACCCAAGATCGGCGAGCAGCAGCACTTAACGCCTGCAGGTCGATCAATCAGATCCATATCAGATCAATCTTCCCAAACCCGCGTGATTTCATAAGTGTATATTATGCTTTGAAATTATTATAAAAACTAATAGAAGTGTAAGACATGGAAGAGGAGATGGACCACGATGCTGGCACGCGTCCTACAGTTGACGACAATAACGTTAGTATTGGTAAGTAAGGTGTATACATATAGGTACACAAAACGAGTACGCAATGTGTACTGTTTTTTGCGATTATTCGTGGAGACGTTTTACTGCACTAGGGTTAGCTATATAGTCACTAAGTCACCTATTGCATGCATGCAGCGTGCTTCAGTAATTTATTCGACATCCGGAAGTTCAGACACCTTCGTTTGATAGCTGCGGTCGGATTCTGCTAAGTTTTGTCTACAGCCTACATCTGAATTACGATACCTGATATAAGGATCATAAGATTGATCTGATATGGATCTGACTGATCGACCTGCAGGCGCTAAGTGCTGCTGCTCGCCGATCTTGGGTATTCCGAGGTGTAGTCTGCCTACCCAAAGCGGGAGAGCAGATGACCCAAGCACTTGGGCACGCCGCTCACAATATCCTTGGTAAGTCCGCCTGCCCAACTATTGGCTTGTGTGCTCGACCAAGCGCTTGGTGCTGCTGCTC
>JAPYYV010003694.1:0-17870 GCA_030522625.1 Copidosoma aretas
TACTTCTACCCGATCGTGGATTTTGTAACGGATCCTTTTTTTCTCTCACGCCGATCGTAGTTAAAGTTGTATTTCATGTTACGTGGTCGAAATAGGGCATTTGCTTGGTACGTAATATGAATATGCATGCAGGTAGGGATCGCTGATGAATGGTGATGAATAGTGCGTTCGTTGTCAGTGTTGTTTTTGGCCAGTTCAACGAATTTTCGCGACTCATGGTGAAACCATAGTTAGGTATTCATTCGACTGGTATCAAATTTATGAAACACTCTATTAATGCTATTTTGCAAACAATACACTCTTTGAATTAAAATTACTGATTTGTTTACTATTATTGCATACAACTAGATATGAAAGTACAAGATTCTTACTTTGAATTAGCTCCATCGTTATTAATAAATAAAATTGTATGACGACGATGAATTCGTATGGCCAAAGAGTTAACTAACAATTTCAAGTTCCCTCACATAAGACCGATTTTATGTCATATAATTTCATATAGTTTCAAGCTATCCCACAAGATAATAATAAAAAGTTACTAACTCCTAACAATACAAATTATATTCTTTTTATATTTTCTAATACAATCATATTTAAATCGTACTTCACACTCGACGTAGACTTAGTATGCTTTCATCAAACACCCACTTATATCATGAAAAATCCAAAATTCTGCTCACGAAACTTTCGTCTTATATATCGTCAAACTCTAGTCAAACTTATCGCAAGACCGAAGAAATACAGTAAAGTATAAGACGCTGGCGAAAGGATCAAATATTTCGAAGCCAGACGAAGGTGCTTGTGATCTTTGTCGGAAGAATAGACATTGAATACATAGTTACATACAACACGTAAAAATAAAGAGATATAAGTTACGTACTAACATGAGACATCATTTCCCTTCCAGACCAATCATCTTAAGATAAAATTTAGTGTCCGTCGCACCAAGAAAGAGCGAGAGATATAAAGATATCTGGGAGACAAGCATATGTGTACAGATCCAAACTTTGAACTTTCGGAATTCAGAATCACACATGCCATCCTCTCTCTCCCTCTTCTCAACAAACACATATACGTACAAACGTAAACATTCATGAACTATACGTACATATGCACATGCATGTCTAAAAATATGCTTTCGATCTTAATACATTATACCTCGACGTGCTTGTAAGTGATTCGGTCAGGTTCCGAGACTTCTGAGGGCCAAAACTAGCACCCACAGATCAATTAATTTGTTGAAAAACCGCTTCGACAAAATTTTAGATAAAACATGAGTGCGTATGATAAACAGTGTGTAAAAATTGAGAATAAACTTATAATTTATCAACTTATAAACTTATAACTTATAAGAAATTTATAACTGTTTTTTTTTTTTTTTTTTTTTTATAATTTACACATAATTTTCAGGTCTCTAATACTTTTGTAGAACTTTTCAGATACAAGTCATCTAAAGAGTTATTTTGTATTTCATATAGAAATCATGAGCTTTTTTCTATTTAAAATATAATTCATTTTCATTCGTTAAAAAAATAAGATGTATTTTCATACGTGAAATGATTATAAGTATTGCTTGCTGTAGAACTTGTTCCAGTATTTAATAAATGATAACAATTTTTTACTCTGGTTAATTATCACGGCTAATAATAAGGAAGGCTAAATATGAAAGCATACAAAATTTCGGTAAATAACCTTTTTTTCTGGCTAATATAATAGATAATTTTTTTTTTATTTTGAATGAAATTACAAATTTAAAAGTAATTTAAATAACATGATAAATAGTGTGATTGAAGTATTAAAATTCATCATTGTACAACAATTGTTTGGTATTCATGATTGTCACGTGGAGATGTAAACAAACGTTTTATAATTATACATAAAGAAACACACATGAGATTACTCATTTTTTTTCGATTTCTTTGGACAATCGTTTTTCAAGTTGGTATTTTTGATTTGATTTTTTTTTTCATTTATTTTATAACCACTGTTGTAACTCTTTAAATCGTTTTTTCACTATATTCTCTTTTAGTGTTCCAGTTCCTGTCCTTTTAAAAAGTTATGTTATACGTAAAGGAGACAGGTCAAAAAGTGGATTCCAATGTCTCCCCAAAATAGTTCTACCAAACTTTTTTAGCGTCAGTAAAATGTTCCAGGACTATTCCGAAACGTAAAAATTTCCACTCCGGTGGGTGCAGCTATTGATTAATTTTTATCATAAACATAGGAAAATAATCATCAGAACTCCCGGGGAACGGACGATGGAAAATTGACAGTGATTAATGCTATTCACAGGTATTCTTTGTTTCAACAAAACGGCTCTGCAACGACAAAATACATAGGACGTACAAGCCCAAAGGACCTTTTCACCGTTCGATGATAAAATACCACTAGCGCCTGTGGCTATCCATGTGCAGCGTAAGATCCTGTAAACTTTGGAGGGCCGTCGAACACGCGGAGCACCGGTAGAGCCTCTCCCGATGGGCGTGGGCGCGCCTGTGGCTCGCGAGGTCGCTGAAATCGGCGAAGGAGTCCAGGCACGTGTAGCACCGAAAGGGCAGGCTGCGCCGGTGGACGTGCATGTGCCGGGTGAGGTGGCCGCTGAGGCTGAACGCCTGCGTACACACGGGACAGCCGTAGGGCTTGTCGCGCCTGTGAGTGTCCATGTGGAAGGTCAGTTCGTCGGGGAGGATGAAGATCTGCGAGCACGCGGGACAGCGGTGGGGCCCCTCGTTTGGCCGAGCGGTGATGCGCTCGTCACTGGGGATGCCGCTGAAGTCGGTGAGGCCTATCTGGGTCTCGGGGTCGGAGTCCTCGTGCTTGCGGTGGTCGGGCATGTTTGTGGACCAGCTGTGGTGGTATCTTGTTCGTATCTTTGCTTGTTGTTGTCGCAAGGTTCGTTTGTCTTATTGAATTCGATTGGAACAATCGGATGGAAAAATTGTTTTGTCTGCTGGAAAAAAGTTGGAAAAATGTTCACAATTTCACCAAAGTCATTTCGCGTAAGCGCGAATCGGCTGGGGGGAAGAACAAATCGTCTTGTTTTTATATTTCAGAAATGTATTATTTTATTTTTAACTTAAAAGCACACCATCATCTCGTTTCTAAAAAAAAAAACGTATTTATAAATCTCAAAAAAATATATCATTATTTTAAGAACAAGATAATAAGCATGTTTTTTACATTTGAAAGTAAAATATGTTACTGGGTTAAAATATGTTAATAAAATGCGACAATGAGGTGAGTAATTCGATTATTTAGCTGACCGTTTTAAATTTTTAATAGTAACGGTTTGTTGATTATTTTACTAGTATAATCCTTAGCTAGCACAATCAATGTCTTCTTTTACTATAGACTGAAACAAGTAAATAACAAACAAAAACCTTTTTTTTGTGCATCCAAACGTTTGTAGATTTTTAGACACATGCCATATGTTTTACTAAAAATTGAAAATATTTTAATAATTTTCTAAAAATATTCTATGAATCTTGTTAAAAGTTGCCAGGTAGCGATCTTCATAATTACATACAATTTTAGTTTGAACATATATTGCTAGCTTGTAATCTTATTTACTCTTATCCAATAAAATCCATCTTAAAATGTTTAGGGAGTCCCACACCAAATAGAATTAACATTGCAATCGAGACGTAATTTTAGGTACGAATCACAAATAGCCTAAAAATGACCCAGTTAAATTTGAAGACATGGGATTGCTTGAAAACCGAAAAATAAATACTTGTGTTTTGACAAAATTCAACAAGTAACCTTATGGGAAATCGCAGATTTGCTTGCTTATATTACTTACAACTTATCAATTAACATTGCAATTTGAACGAAAAAATTGTCAATGATAAAAAAATATCTCATTTTACGAAACATCTCGAGGGTACTTGTAAGCGAAGAAATTAAATAATAAGTATTGTAAAAGTCACTAAAGGTTATGTGTCATACGAGAGCAAGGGAGACTGACATCACACCAAACTGCCAAGAACGTTGCATGGACTATATAGCTAGGTATTGAACTCCCATAAAACGATTAAAATAGTTGAAAAAATTTTTGTTCTCTCTAGAACCGTGTCTCTTATCCTATGGTAAGGAGTAAGAGAATTTAGATTCAAGAGAAGGTATTGCATATTCTAGCACACCTATGACTCAAGCATCTCTTAGGGATATCAGAGATGGATCTAAGGAGCGTGCATTTATAATTGTTGTTGTCATTAGTAGTTAATGGCTTGTTAAAAGTTGAAAAACTGTAAATAAAATTTGTGATATTAATATTCACGTAAACGGGACTTGAACTCGAATAGCGAGCGCGGTAGGCGAATGTCTTGCCGACTGAGCCAACGATAGCTCCGCAAGGCAACGAGCCACATGCGACGATATAATACAGCGACGCTAGAGTGTAGTACGATACAGGTATACATACCGCAAGCCATCGGCGAGCACTAAGCAGCTGTTAGTTGAGGCATCATCAGTACTAGAGCCCTACCAACTATTTCTTGTGCTATGAATGGTTTTAGAAAATTAATAATTATTAACATTGTGTTTTAAATGACATTCAATGTTACACACATCATATGTAGCACTTTGTTAAATTCTATCTTTTTATATTTTTTAATAAAAAACATTTGGACAGATTTTTTCTTCGATTGGCATATTGTACTAGTGAATGTTTTCAATTTACTTTGATCAGTAGGTGAAATGCAAAAAAAGAGCCTTTGATTCTTTACAACAGAAATTTCACGTTATTTCTTAACAAAGATTTTTATTGAAACGTAAAAGTCACAATAAGCAACTTTTTCATTTCAAAAGATGTATGATAAAATTTACGTAAATTCAAAACTTTTGCCGGTCATATATATTACATTGTCTGCAGCTAAATAAAACACACGCATGTACGTAACCTAATGTAAATCATATTTTTCGTCCAATTTTTTATTTTAATCACATTGAGCTAAAAATTTTTATCACAAACTTTCCCAAAATTTTGCAAAAACTTTAAGTAAAAATTATAGTTACATTTTGGGAACATTTTTTTATTTTTCATCCACGAGTTTTGTTTGAATAATATAATATTCACGTGATTGATATTGGCATATTTGTATGATTTGTTATTAAGTACATTCTAATAGAATCACTTTGAGGTAGTCTATTATATATGTAAGTACTTAAATCACAACAAACGGCATATTTTGAATAAATAATATGAAACCCATGTAGCATCTTAACTATTTTAAGGTTAACTTTGTTTGCAGTTTGATCAGTGGTTTTTACTTTTACACCTGCGTATTTTCGGGCTCGGTCGTTAAAAGCAATAGATTTTCACATATTAGTAGCAACCAGTCCTGATGCTACTTTTGACGGTCAGTGTTTTTTAAAACACGAATACCAAAATTTGTTTGGATGGTCCGATGATCCTGATGATGCATGTCTTGCATCGATAAAAAGCGTTTTAGAGGGCGGGTCACTTGACAAATGGAAATCCTAAATCCTACCATGTTTCCTGTCACCTATCCTGATGCTGCTAGCATTTTGAAATTAAGTAAGGAACAGTTAGTAAATAGACGAACTCGCTCACCCCTTGTCGTTGATTTAGTGGCCAACAAGCCTTGTATTAAACACAATGACTAATAATCTTGTTCGTAGCGACTCGTCGACAAATCGAATAGTATTGCCAAGTTTGGTTGCCCTCCCTATATCTTAGCAACAGTTATATCATCCACACTAGTTGCAATGTTAGGACCTAACAGGCTACGAGCACTCCTCGGGTCGAGCCTCGGATCTTAACATTGCAAATGTGGATGCTATAACTGTTGCTAAACTTAAAACCAAACTTTAACCAAAATTGGCAATACTGTTAGATTTGTCGATGAGTAGCTGAATGTAATTATTTTTTGTTGCAGTAAAAATATAGGTGCTTATTTGCATTGTTTCGAAGTGTTGATCTATTTGTGATATTGAGTTTAAAATTAGTGAAAGTCGATTTTTTTAAATAGTTACCAGTACTAAAATTGTGATTTCCAGCAAATTATTAATAACACTTTGAATTTTCGCAATCTTCAATGTATCAAATATGTTCACACTATCACTTACGATATTCAACTAAATTCTTATTCAAATGATTGTATTATTTTGTTACTGGTACAGAAGATTATTTGAACACGTGATATTTTTTAAACCTGTATACTGATTGCGCAGTGTATTAAATATTCTAATCTTGAAAAGAAAACTAATTTCTTAGTTTTTTAGATTAAAACAACTTTTTTAGTGTCCGAGAACTTGCTACCTCAAATTCGTTCACTGAACTGATTATGCTTTTGATTCTTGTTGAACGGCAAATATCGCCTTGTATCTTAAAACTTTCAAATATTCATTTCAACATCTTTTTATACATAAGTGGAGTTAATGTCTACATACATATGTAGGTATAAATGACTTCATTCCGTACAGATAAATGTTTAACAATCTAATATGCTTTTAATATACATATGCTTTTCAAGAATGATACTCATTTTAAATACGTGAAATAGATATGACAATTCCTGTGCCTACAAAGTCAAACGTCATTAGAACATTACAAGTATCGTTGCTTGATCTGACGAATGAATCTGACAATTTTATACAACGTGCAATCTACATATTGATTGAATAAATTTATTCTTACAGAATACATGTCAATACGGCTATTATAGGCTAGAAAAATTTATTTTAGCTCAAAATTTGTATTATTATGAGGAAAAAAATTTTTATTTAGCCTGACGCGGTATCTTATATGAAAACTAACATTTAAAAGGTGACATCGTGACAAGTTGAAGTATTTACGTAAAATATGCAAAATCTTGTTCATTCATGTACAACTTTTCGCGATTCTTCTCTACTTTTTCGCTGGTATTTAAAAGCGATGTAATTATCTCTATTTAAAGATGATCAATTTGTATGAGACATTGATACGTGAGTGTATCCACAACTGTGTAATGTACACAAATTTTTTTGCATTTAACATGCTCAGACATGACTTATTTATGGCTTAACTCCCAGAACCAGATCCTTATATCCATCATTTACCATTTCAATTTGTTTCATTAAAAAACAAAAACCATGTAAATACATACTTTGAAAACTAAAAGTCATAACTCTGAATGTAATGGGTTCGTTATGTTATAAGGAGACATTTGACAACAGATAATTATATTTTCGAAGATATTAGTACTGAAGCCAGCTCTTTTGCACCAAGTTTCCATCAGTAAGAAATGAAAGTCACTATTAATGGACTAAGTCGAACTGGGGCTGGTTGGAAGATAAGCACTCAATTATTAATCAATTATTTTCGTCAGTGTGAAAATTCGGGCTTAATATTAAATCATATTTTTCTCGTCACACTTTACCTAGGCTTCAGACTGGCAGTCTTATAAAAAACTGACGTGTATACACATTTCATTTTTTGGTCCCCGTTAGACATATTCCCTAATAATTTTATAAATCGCCCGTATCCAAGCAAGATAATTTCGAACTAGACTTTATTACCCTATAACCTGTAAAACACAGGGTTACGTCAAGTGTATAAATCTAAATTAAGTATTCATCTATTCAAAAATGAAATGAAATTTATAGAAATAAATCATCCAAAAAAAAACCGCTGCCAATATATTGGCACCATAGCGAATAGTATACTCTCTTTGGATTTGGCACATCTGTTACCATACAAGTACATTTTTAATTCAACCGTTGTACTTGCGACAGGAGTTACCTCCATAGGCAGTATAGATTCTCATAGAAGAACAGCTTGATTTTTTTTCCGTGTAATCATCAGTTCATAATTTGAAAAGTATAAAAAAAATATATTTTGCCCCAAATGTGCTTTGCAAACACTCGGGCCCAGTGATTGCCCTAGGGAGATACACGTAAGGGAGGGTGGGGCAGAATGGGCACCTTTTTTTATTAATTCATTATAGTTACGAATTCGACTCTATAATTATTTTTTTTAAATGTTATTGTATCAATTATATCCCGAATAATACTTTATCATACTTGAAAATCCAGTTTTTTAACAACTTTTTCTTGTATAATGTGATACTCAAGAATGCCCAAATGTACCCCTCGTATTCTGCTAAGGGGTACAAGTGGGCAGAAAGTGGGGTACGGATGGGCACAGATATCTTGTAGACGTAACCTATAATACTCAGCTGACAGCAGACAACTGATACCTATATGTATATAACTTGCAACGCTCGATATCCATGTATAGATTTCATGTTGAGACGCTGCTCGTATCCATCTCCGCCCCCCCTTGATGCCCATTCGTGCCCTCAGAAGACACATTTTTCATTCAACTATAACTTTCTTAATATAAATCATAGAAAATATTTAAAAAATGAAAATTAAAGCTAAAGAGCTAAGCTTTCAAATGATACCATGTAAAACGATGTAGGTTACATTTAATTTGATTTTCTCAGCAGTTGAAAATCTGATCGCGAGGCTTTTTTTTTAACCAAATATTAAACTGTTTAGTAGTTAATAATAGGGATTCTTTTCTCTTAAAATGGTTATGAGGGAAAAACTATTATTGCTGTTGATGAATGTACAAAAGAAAAAAGCTTAAAATATGTTTCAGTTTTTGAGATATTGCCTAGCCCATCCAACCCGCTATGCCCATTCGACCCCACCTTCCCCCTACCAGGGCTGCAAAAGTACCCGGGGTAGGAAAAATCAAATTTCTCACTCATTAACACTAGAAAATTTTTCAAAAGGATGCTTAATAGTCACCCGTGCCATTCTACTTTCGGTTTTAAGCTATAAAATTTTACACACTGATGATGAAAATTTTCTCAACCACGAGGCTGTTTAAGTTTTATGAAGCTAAATTATCTTGTCTTAATGTTTTAAGGCACAAGTAAGATAAGCTATATCGTAATCTATTAGACATATGGAGTTGTGATAGTGACCAGTGTGACGCATGTTTTAAGAGTTCCCGCGTCTATTGTATTAATAATAGATTTAACATGCTATCCTCTGTCTGAGTTTAGTTTGGAACGTTGTTCCAAGCAGGTTGCTATAGTTATGACTCAAAGTTGTGATTCTTTGTTTTAAATAGTCGTGGTTTAGCATTATATTACCATTGATCTTTTTCAACCGTTACCAGAAAAGCACAAGCTATAACATCGAAGATAAGTGTAAGGCACTGTAAGGTAAGAAGTATAATCAATGTTACAGTATTTTTAAAATTATATTTTTGTGCTGATTGGCTTACTTTGTATTATTTAAGTTCAGACATCGCAAAGTACTTAATTATCAGCATCACAAATAATCCAGATCAAACAATGTCAATGGCATCGGTGTATAGAAGCTTGAAATTGGAAAATCAAAAAATAAGCTCCACAGATTACAGATCGCAGGTAAAGGAATTACGTTTGAATAATGTTTAACAAATAATATAATAATTAGTGCGGTGGTGCATAAAATAATAATATTACATTTGTTATATGTATGTTCACCGGGATAGCTACGGTGTTGAGCTCGTTAATACTTGAAGGAACGTTCCAAACAAACACGTATTTACTAAAATTGAGTTTGTTTTCACCAAAATTTATATTTTAAGTCTTTTTTGCCCCGAGAAATAAAATAACTCAAAAAATTATCATGCTCGATTAATCTGTAACAGAATTTGTGAAATATCAAAAGATATTAATTTGGCACTGGGAAATATTTTTACTTAAATAAAAAAACTTTAATGAATAAAAGTTTGCAGCAAGTCTTAAAAAATCTGTACATATTTTAAATATATTTTTTAGTACAATTTCTTTATGATTAGAGGATATGAGAAATACTTTTCTCTTTACTGACGCATAATGCTTATTGACGACCAAACATTTTTTGATTTACAGTGGTGGCATGATTTGGAGCAGAGTATCAGAAACATTGAAGATTCGCCTGAAAAATTGGATCTCGTATTAAAAAATGTTGATGTGTCGAAAGCACGTGACAGTAACGGAAGTACCGTGCTGCACTACTTGGCAATTACAAACTGTCTCGAAAGCCTCGCTGTCGCAGATAACTTGATCAACTGTGCTAATTGTGATATTGATGTAAAGAATAATTTTGGAGCTACACCACTCAGAAACGCGATTCTGCACAACAACGTCATGCTGGCACATTATCTCATAAAATTCGGTGCTAACCACAAAAACATCATGGTTGAAGATGCACAAGAATTTTTTGTCTACAACCGTTGCACGGTCACCACTAGCAGAAACAAATGGATTTATACGAATGTGAGTCTGATGGAGGACGATGACCTATGCAGCACTAATGATAGTCATTGGAGTGCATTGCATTTAACCATCGCCAGCTATTCGAAAGGTAAGATTATTTTAAACAAACACGCATTACATTGTTTAAGTTATTACTTCGTACTAAATCATTTGTATCGCGCAATTCAAAAGTGTCAAAACTAGGCTTCACAATTGAAACGCCTTGTACACTTTCAAATTTGTTTTCGATCGTCCTAAAAGACTAGAAAGAGTGCTAGAAGGTTTAGATTATTGAAAAATGCCTCCTAAAAAAATTTAAAAGTTACACATAGCTAGCGTAAGTCGCTAAAAATGAAAATTTTAAATGCTTCGCGTTACGGTAATGACATTTAGATCTGATTTTTCCATCTTACGGCCACGGCAAATACTGTTTCGTCCTGATTGTATAATCTAGAGAAAATTAGTGTTCACAAAAGTTTTGTCTCGTAGTAATATAATGCGGTGTTTAAAACTATATTAACTTTTATAGCCTCTATTAAATATCGCAGTTTTTGTGAAACTAATATGTAATTTTAAAAACCATCCCTTTTAGTTTCGAGTTTTGGCAATGATGTTCCATTGGTTGTCAATTATTTGTCAATGTTTTTTGATTTGGTTGTGTGTATATGTGTTCGGCTCAAAGTACGCCAACAACCACGGCTAGCCGTGGTCGTTTGAAGAGTAGTATAAAGCGACCACGGCTAGCAGTGGTCGTATTGTGATATTTTAAAAACAACTATTGCTAGCCATAGTCGTTTCACAGTGTACAAAGTCCACCTAGCCTTTTCTTACTTTTTAGCCAGTAGCATGCAAAGTTTATTTTTATAATTATTTTTCTGTAAAATTAATATTCAATTAATATTAATTGCACAATACTTTTCAATGATTTAAATTATATGTACATGACTATTCTAGAAAAGTAGGAGTATCAAAAATATATATTTCATTGCCATACAATACTTTATTTAAATACAAAACTAAATTCTCTATTGTACATACATAATTTGGCAGTACATTTCGTTCATACTGTTATGAGAATAGTATAACTGTACATTTCAGTTGTATGAATACAATTTTATTTTAAGTACATAAGTCTAAAATGTAAATAAATATGAAGTAATGTTATTGAACTCAGCCTTTGCGAATACTATATATTTGAGAGTATACGAATGAGAAATTTTCTGTTAACAATGCCTTGCTTAGTTTGCTTGGAGTGTTGACTAGTAAATATCTTTTCTTATGTGTAACAAATAGTAATTATTATTTACTTTAATCCAAAGCTAAGTATTCTAAGTATTTTTTGGCAAATAAATATGATTTTTCAAAGGGTACATTTATAATATTTTTATAACATTCTCAACGAAACGTATTGCCAAATTATGTATGTCCAGTAGACTCGGTTTAATTCGTTGAGCGGGAAATTCAAACATTTAATTCCTATTGGCCAGTTCTGATGACATAACCTCTCATTGGAAGATTCCATATTACCCACTCAACGAATCAAACCAAGTCCACTGTACAATGGAGAATTCAGTTTTGTATTTCAATATTTAAATAAAGTATTGTATGACAATTAAACATATGATTTTGATACTCTTACTTTTCCAGAATAGTCATGTATAATTTTAATCATATAAAAGTATTGCGCAATAAATATTAGTTGAAGATTAATTTTACAGAAAGATCAAAATCATAAAAATAAACTTTGTATACTATTGGCTAAAAAGTAAGAAAAGGCTACGCGGACTTTGTACCAGTTTGTATACTATAAATCGACTACGGCTAGCAATGGGCGTTTTTAAAATATCATAAAACGACCACGGCTAACAGTGGTCGTTGGCGGACTGTGATCCTAACATGCACAATAAAATAATTAAATATGAATACATGATTAGCATATAACTTATGATTTTATCATATTATATGCGTCTACGACATTAAAAACTACTCTATTTATGTATTAAGGTGGTTTATGCGCGACTCCCGAGTCAAATGTGCGACTGTAAATTTAATTTTTGTTAAAGTTGTCAAAACTAATGAAAATGTCATAAAATACTAATGATTGAATAAAATAAAGCCCTACTATCAAATTTCTAATCATAATATTTCGTATAAAAGTTGCTGGAAATGATTTTTTAAACCTCAAAATTTCTGCAGACAATGATATGATATGCCTTTAACATAGTAAGTGCAACTATTCGATTGTATTTTCATTAATATCTTTTGAATTAGACGATAATTCACGTTCTCTAATGTACCAATATCTTCGGGATTGCACAAACTTTATTATGTTAGTTTCTTATTCGTTTAAGACGGGCAAAATTGTTCATTTCCCGCAAAGAGCATAGAAAATGTACTGCTCTCCATAACAGCATGTATTAAGACAGCATTATGAAAAGAGCTTTTTTTCGAGTTTTACGCGGTTGATTTTACTGAAATTTTGAATGAAAGTGTATCGTAACCTGATGACAATCTTTTCACGCATGAACCACCTTAAGTGTAAGATAAGTCTACTTACGAAATGTAATCCCCTTATTTCCTAGCCTGCTGTTGATCACTCTCTGCTCAGTATAATACGTGTTTACTCTACGAATGACTAGTTCACACTGTTAACAAAGTATCTGGTGAGCTGCGCAGGGCATTGCGCAGTATAGATTGCGCAGCTCAGCTAGGTTACCGACCACTAACTCACTTAGCTGACTAAGCTTATAGTATGATCTAGTCATCCATCGAGTGAACACGTAGTGTACTGCAGTAAGCGACCAACGGCAGAGATAGAAATAAGGAAATGATGTTTCGTGAGTAGACTTATCCCACACTTGAAACGTAAATAGAGTATAGTACGATCAACCCTGGCTTCAAATTTCGCACGACTCATAAAAACTCGCAGTATCCCAATCCGACTTAAATTCAAAAAAACCAATGCACAAACTACTACCACGTAACTGTGATTTCAGTCAACCACTCCGCACTCGGCAACATCAACGACCTCAACTTCCACGTAATAGAGCAGCTGGTCAAAAAGGGCGCGAACATCGAGCAGAAGACAACCGCGGGTTGCACGCCGCTGCACTACGCCAGCGCTTTCGGCCGGGACGACGTCGTTCGACTGCTCCTGAGCGCGGGTGCCGAGATCGACGCGCTCACCGACACGAGCGCGACTCCGCTGATGTGCGCCGTCAATTACGACAGGCTGGAAACGGTCAAGCTGCTCGTAGGAGCCGGGGCCGACGTCAACGCTGCCAACTCCGGCGGCCGCGCGTGCCTGCATTATGCCGCGAAAATGGGCAATCCCGTTCTGATCAGGGTCCTGCTGGAAAATGGCGCCGTGGTCGCGGAGACCTACGAGGATGAGTTCAAAGATCCGCTGCTGGTGATCTTGTTTCGGCGCTTTTACGTAGCAACGGAGTTTGATCTTTGCGAACGCATGATGCTGGACTTTGCGGTTGCCCGTGTGAGTTAAATCGAACGAGTACAATTTTGTGTATCAGCAGAGCTCGGGTATTATGCATCGGTTATGTTATTTTTTTATTTTTCTTATTTTTGTTTTAATACCAATGCCCGAATCTTTTAACAATGAATGATGCCAGTGAAATCACGATGGACACCAGTTGTAAACGTGTTGGTTAACGATGTACGTCATAGATTCTCAGTTACTTTGAAATCTATTTTTTGTTTTTAACAATTTTAATTTGATATAAATGGAAAGCATACTGGTGTACGTGAGATAGAATAACAGCAAAAAGCATGTTGCAGTATACTATAGTCGAACGTGGTGTCCCAGTATTGGAACGTATAAATGCAATCCGCCCGTACGTTCCAGCACTCGAATAACATCAACAGTTTTTTCACATAACCAGGGTTCGAAAATATTTAATTTCTCAATTAAACAATTTCAATTGAAATTTAATTCTCAATTGAATGTTATTTAATTGTCAAATGAAAGTTTTTTCAATTAAGAATAAGATTCAATTGTTAATTGATTGGTATTTTAATTAACAATTAAATTCCAATCATTTCGTAACATACGTCATTTTTTTCATTTATTTGCTTCGTTTACGAAAGTTATACTTAGAGTGCGTCTTTTACACTGTTTCATAACTTTTGAAATCCTATTTAAATCATAAAAAAACAAATTTGATTGTTGATTAAATATTTTTTTAACCAAGAATTAAAATTAATGATTAATGAAACTGTTATTCAAATCCGATTTAATAGAATTATTGAGATCCCTGCATATGACACAAATGAAAATTGTCTGATTTTATTTTTCTAATGGATCTTATCTTCTTAGATCTTCTTGAACTATAATTTACTCAGCAATGGAAACCCGAAGAGTGTATTATTAACTCACCGGGACAGAAGATAAAGTATCGCTGGTGCTTTTTCAGCATCGATCGATAATTTTCGAGATCAATCAAAAACAATTGATCTTCAGAAGAAGACATTTCAACTTAAATATTTGAAAACATTTTCAGGTGTATTTCAATTCTGATTTCAAATATTTTCTAAAATCGATTGTTCTTGATCAACGGTCGTCGCATGTCAATTGGCGATGAATTTTCACGAGCAGTAGAGTGATGCGCCCATCGAAAGATTTCCCATCATCAATCCGAAGCGACCGAGCGTCTGAGCGTTACGATTTTGTTCCTACTTTCCAGTACCCCGACGATGAGAAATGCATCGCGCTGCTCGTCCACCACGGGGCGCGGCTCCGTCGGCGCGCCTCGCCGAACGCGATCCCGATCTGCTCGTCCGTCATGAATGGCTGCTACAGTGGGACCGTGCGCGAGCTGCTGAGACTCGGCCAGTTCGGGGACGCCGATGTGGCGGGCGAGTTGAGCAATGCCGGCAATGCCCACCGCAAGGAGTACAACGTCCGCGAGCTGGTGCGGCACGCGGTGCGGATGGGGACGCGGGGCGAGAGAGGCGCCGCGTCGCGAGCGGACGTCGAGAAACTGGGAAGGGTTCACGGCGAGGAGTACGCGCGGTGCAAGGGAGAGTTGGCACGCATGGGGTCGGAGACGATCGGGGGGACTGGAGTCTCGTTCTTGCAGGTGTTGTCGGGACGAAATGTTGCCGTTTACGCGCGGAACGAAAGCATCGTCGAGGTGTTGACGAAGGGAGACGTTTGCGAGCGGTTCCCGATCTACGGGTCCGTACTCAAGGACGACTTTTCCGATGCGATGGAGCGGCTGGAGCTGACGCGCGAAGCCAGAGAGGGCCTTGCATTCGTCCTGGATTTGAACGAGGATGCGTTTTACGCAGTGCACAGTTGTATTTTGAAGTATTTGTCTTATTACGAATTGAGAAAGTTGATGGCCGTGTGATTGTTGGGGTATTGTTCGTATACTGTACGGCTGCCAAGCTGGACTGTCCCGCAATATGTACATTGACGTTTGTCCCACAAAATATCCCGGAAACTGCACCGTTCTTTGAGGTAACATCTGCACATAATAAAGACCATTCGAATAAAAGATAACACATCTGACGAAAGTGTTTCTTCCGATGTTGTATCTGAATAAATAAAAAATTTTAAAGAAATGGCCATAAGAATATTGCAACATTTTGAACCAAGTCTAGCACAACTCGGATCGTGTGTCCCACATCAAAAATGTTTCAAGTTGGCAGTCATGTAAATACTGTATGTTCTTGTGGGACTTGGTATATGTGAATTTATTGTATTTTAAGTGAGTACATCCGATGAACTAATATTTTTGATTTTTTAAACGATACTTTTCGTAGAAACAGTACAGTAAAATATAGTAATAGTTTTTTTATAAGCATTCATACAGAATAATATTATTTTTATTTCCTAAAACGTGAGTATAAAATTGTCGAATCCGTTGAGTTATTGATTCTAAGAGCGATTAGATATTCGAATAAGACTTTGTGTTGGTCTCACTTGTTGTACAAATGAAGAGCGAAATGTAAACAGCTAATTTTTTCCAGCTCATTATTTGAAGACATAATTTTCTTCAAATACCAATGTAACAATAAATTTTTTTTTGAATTAAGTATCCAAAATTATTTCTTTGCGAGATGATTTGATGTACTTAATTTGATTAATTTACATTCCGGTAAATTTATTTGCGAATGTGATTACACATTTACTCGTGTACCGAATCACGTGCGAGTGGGTTAACGTTTTAATTGAAATTAGTATTAACGAGTATTATGTTAGCGATTTGACCAATATTTTACATGGTTTCCTTGAACGGCTAGTGTAAATAATTAATGTGCTATGAGTATGAAGTTGTTTTTATCTGAGTATTGATCTTGTGACAAACGATATTCTGATTCACTTTCAAGAACCAATGAAGCCCCTCAACTTCATATATTTTATGTACTGAACAATATATCATTTGTAATAAAATGTACCGACATTTGAAGTATAACCGTTACTTTCATTTCTTTCATACATTTTTCTACATTCGCGGATATACCTACGAGATTGGCAATAAATTGCTCTAATCTCTCAAATCTCATCGTATGAAGAAATTCAGGGAATACTAGACAAAGTGTAACATCAAGAATTCACATATACTTAAAAAAACCAAATTTGAAAGTATCTGTTAAACATTTTCAATTCAATAATTTGGTATTCAAATTCTAATTGCCATCTGATCAAGTGTATATGAATAACGAAATTGATTTATACTACCGTCTTAAGAAAAATAGGCCGTGATTTGATTGTGAGAATTTCTATTAACCTACAACCACGGTTTTTACAGAAATCCACAGTAAAAACATATTTGTCACTTCATAATACAAGACATTGTTACAGATATCCTTATCTTCTTGGAATCAACTTTAAACGCTGTAAAAAATAATCCATCGTCACATGGGAGATGTATTTCTTGAAAAATGGCAACAAGAAGCTCCACACAGTATACGCATACGTCTTAATGGGAAGAAAATGTAGCCTAACGTCCCCCGCAGCCAACTTTTTCCAGCAGCACGAGCGGCCTCAGGTGCTCGGCAAATTTCTTCATCTCGTCGCCAACGGCGTCCTGGCCACTGGAAGCGAGCACACTCAGCTCGACCAGATGGCTCTGGGACACGGGCTCCCCGGCGTCCAGTTTAGCCTGGTTGACCTTCAGAATCTTGGACACCGTCACCTTCATCCGCCCCTTCAGGAACATGAATCCCTTGACCACGTACTCAAAGTCCAGGTTGAAACCCATGCCCGTGAGGAACTCCACCACCGTGTCCGAGGTAGCGACGTCCAAACTGCTGCGCACCATCGTCGGCTGGGACTTGTCGCCGAGTTCCGGCTGGCCGACGTACCTCAGCTGCCAGGGCAAGTCGCCGTGGTCCAGGGCACGCCTGACTCGCAATCTCAGGACCGGCTCGGACAGGGGCTCCTTATTGATGCTGAAGCACATCTCGTGGTCCTTGAATTCCGTGGGGCCCACGTCTATGTTGTCGCAGAGTCCGCGTAGCCGGTTCAGGAGCGCGTCGACCGCACCGTCCAGTATCGAGCCCTGCAGGTAGTACTCTTGGTTGGGTATGATGTTGGACGCCAGGGCGGCGCTCAGGCTGTCCAGTGCCGTGATCGGGGCGTTCATGGTAGTTTTTTTTTTT
>JAPYYV010003695.1:0-38696 GCA_030522625.1 Copidosoma aretas
AAAGTTTCGTAAATGTTACTAAGCCTCCTTCCCGCGGGTACAGTGACGATAAACTCTCGAATGGTATTTCGATTATCGAAGCACTAAATCTGACCCCTGCAGTCGCGTAAGTAAGTATCCTAATTCTTCCCAATCCTAAATGCACTGTCTAAATCCTTATCATTTTACGTTACCTCGGGTCTTTGAGTTTCAGACTTCAGCTGTCCTCTTGAGAGTTGAGTTACGAAGAGATTGGTTCTCAGCACTTCTTGGCTATACATTGTTGTAATCAGCTGTGAACAGTAAATTGTATTAACAGCTAAGTTTTTCAAGTTTTTTACAGAAGACTTGTCATTGCCAGTATATTATTGCCAAAGACCTTGCTCATATTCATTGTCAAATCGTATCTTTTGTTTTATTCGGCTGTTATATATAGATATATCACTTTGAACCTTAAAAATTCATGTGCGAGAAAAAAAATTATTTTCAAGATTATGAATTGTTAATAAAAATACTCCGGTCTGATTGATCAAGGAATAGTGAAGAAAAAGTGAGTAATCTCACGTTATCGTTGGAGTATGTACTGTCAAATGAAACAAAATTTTTAGTAATGCTACTATTCAACAACAGCTGACTGAAGTACCTATCTGTATCATGAGACGAAAAGTATTTCAGGACTTATACTTAATTTATGAATGAGCATTTTTAGATATCGGTGAGTTTGTATGAAAATATCATTTTTAATTTTTCTGCGAATGTGCTTAATCTTCAGTCATGAAAGTTTTTTGACAACTACAGAAGGTCAACAGGATGTATTCAAAAGAAGAAATTGAGAGAAAACGCTTGGATGCGCTGAGACGTATACAACAAAAAACAGTTACGTCCAATAGTTCTGTTGCAACAGCAAATGCAGCAACTCCTCCTGCAATAAGTAGTTTTGCCAACCAAAATCGACCATCATATAATGGGAATAATGGAAATAACAATTCAGGAACAAATTTTACTAATGGAAATTATCACAATAAAAGCCAAAGAGTGTTCAAACAGCAGGGCATGTCCAATAGATACTCTCCTATGCAGCGTCCAAGTAACTTTTATAAAAATCAACAACCTATGTGTGAAGCCACTTGCATTATGCTTACTAGTAATCGATTTGCTGTTGAGACTTCAAGTTATCATGAAAAGTTGATTGAATTACTCAAAACTATTCCATCCCGACTGTATGGTATGTTGTATATTTCTTTTTAAACAACTATGCAAATTTTTGTAATGTTGATTGATTGTTGAATAACTCTACTTCTAGATGCTCAGACAAAAACATGGAATTTCCATATTAATGACTATGAAACATTGCAACAAAAAATTAATGCCTTAAAAGCGGAAGTCACTTTCCAGCCCATACCTGTTTTTGTAGTAAAAGTAAGATCAAGTAGTTGAAAAATTAATTTTTATCAATGTCATTGAATATTTTAATTTGATTTCATTGCAGGCTATTAAAAGATTATTGTATCAAGAAAGGGAACCAAAAAAAACCATCAACTTTTCACAAATTGACAGTGCACTGATGGATTCTTTATATCCTTTTCAAAAAGAAGGAATAGAGTACGCACGTTTTGCATGCTTGAGTAAAACATTTTGCGATTTTTTTTACCACTTTGATTTTAAAAATTTCAGATTTGGAATACGCAATGATGGAAAGTGCCTTATAGCAGATGATATGGGACTTGGCAAAACTAGACAAGCATTAGGAATTGCTTGTTATTTTAAAAAAGATTGGCCTCTAATAATAATCACCCCTTCCTCTGTCAGGTTAATTATTGTTTGGCATTACTTTTAATTGATTAATATGCATTTGAATCCAAAATAAAAACTTCATTTTCAGGTATCAGTGGTCAGAAGCTATCATGGAATCTCTTCCATCTGTACTTGTACAATCGATACAACATATTACTAGTACCAAGGATTTCATGGAAAGAAGTCAAGTAACAATCATTTCATATGATCTTTTAGTGAAAAGAATAGACGAAATTGTAGCCAAAAAGTTTGGAGTCGTCATCTGCGTGAGTGTATAAAATTATATTTAACTTAATTTTTAATGTTTTACAAACATATATCTAATAAATTTGATGTTCAGGATGAGTCGCACTATCTTAAGAGTGGCAAAACACAGAGAACCAAAGCTGTCCAGAAGCTAGTTTCAAACTGTCCACATGTTATCTTACTTACAGGAACCCCAGCCTTATCCCGGCCCATAGAATTACATCCTCAAATAAAGTTGGTGATGCCATCTTTTATGGGGTTTGTATATTTGTAATTAATGCAAAAGTATATAATAGCAGTGTATTATTTAATATTAAAAAATAATTTTATAGCTATAAGGAATATGGATTGCGATATTGCGCTGGATTTCAAACTAATTTTGGCTGGGATTTTACTGGCTCATCCAATTTGAAAGAGTTAGAAATGTTGTTGAAGGCCTGTTGTTTGATTAGAAGATTAAAAACGGAAGTCATGACACAATTGCCATCCAAAATAAGGTGAAGAATTTAATTGTTAGCATGTGATGGTAAAACTTTGAAAAAATAATAATTTGAAATTGATTTCTTAGGCAAAAAATTATTCTTGATCCTCAGCTAATCAAAGCTGCAACAGAAGAGATGGAAAGTGCATCAAAGAAGCTTCAGGAAACCAAGGATAATGGTATTAAAAAACATAGTTTGCTTCTAGAATATTACAGTGCATCAAGTAAAGCCAAAGAAAAGGCTGTTTGGTAATTATTGTATATTTTCATAACTTTCATAAAATGTGTAATAAAACATTATGAAATGGTAACTCCATCTAATTTCAGTAACTATATTACGGATTTAATTGAGAGTCGGCAAAAATTCCTTGTTTTTGCACACCACCGTAACATGCTTGACGCAATATCAAGTTTATTGACCTCAAAAAAAATTATGTAAAATTTTTTGTATCTTAATTGATAGCCAGTACTTTATTTATTCAGTATTTATTTATAATCCGTATAAACTTATTTATTTAGGTACATAAGAATAGATGGAAAAACTAATCCACAGCAAAGAAAATATTTTGTTGATCAGTTTCAAACGAGTGAAAAAACTTTAGCTGCAATATTATCCATAACAGCTGCCAATGCGGGTATAACTTTAACAGCAGCTCAAATTGTCATTTTTGCTGAATTATTTTGGAATCCAGGTGTAAGTTAAAAGTTCGAAAAAAAATTACGTTTGATTTTCTTATAATTTCAATGCTAGCCTTGAATTATTTTTATCTTGTAGATCTTGAATCAAGCCGAAGATCGTGTCCATCGGATTGGTCAAACGAGTAACGTTGTGATTCGTTATTTGTTGGCAAAAGAAACGGTAGACGACTATTTGTGGCCAGCGATCCAAAAAAAAATTGACATTCTTAGTGAAGTTGGCTTGGATCAAAATTTCGATTTGGAAAAGGCAAATGTGGAACAACAGCCATCGGCAGTATCGGATCAGCCAAAAATTGACGGCTTTCTGATGTCGCCAGCCAAACACTTAGCAAATTCCTCAAACATAGAACCAACAGGAAACGCTGATCTGAGCAGTGGGAATTTAAAAGAATTGTTAGATATGGATGATGATGCATTTGAAAGTATTGACTTGGATGAACTAGAGAACTAGCATGAAACAAGTGCTGTAATAAAAAAAAAGTCTGTATTAATTTTATGAGTGCAACCTTTCTTCAAGTGCACTTTTGATAATTTATTTGCCAAACGGACGAGAACAAGTAAGAATTTTGTGATTTTTGTAAAACTTCGAAGAAAGAAGAAAAATTTAATGAAACGTCGAGCGTATTAAAATACATGTTATATTTTCTTGAATTAAATAAAAATATTTTTGCCTAACTCAGCACCGACGTTATTGTTAGGCGTTGTACCATTTTTCGCAAGTCATTATTTACAAATTCGTAATGTTTCATAATAGGAAATAAGCAATCCAACGTGCAAACCTGTATAATTAGTTCTTGTAGGCATGCCGTATTAATTTGGATAAATTTATTGTTCGATTTTGTGGGGAAATGCAGTATAGAACATTTTCAGGGTAAAATTAAAAAGCATGTACGTACACATACATAGCAGTAACAGAAAATATATGTTTGGAAGTTTATTGGATACAAATATTTAAGGCGGCGAGTTTCTTACAATTCTTACTCATATACCCTATATGCATACGTACAGATCTATACAGGGTGTACATATACATACATAGTACAGGTGTACAACTCGGAAAGGGGATACCTACCGCATAAATGCATTCTCAGTTGCAGCAATGCAGCAGACCGAGCGAGCGGCTCGAATCAGACTGTAGGGTATACTTATAATTCAAAACGTTTTTCTTTAGAATTTCGTCCTCGACAATCGTGATACAATGTATACATTACAATATAGTATTCTGAAATTTCAATTGCGCTCCAATCTTTGAAGGTTCATAAAGTATGTAGCTTGCAGTATAAAGGAATAAAGAAAGATACAATAAAATCCGAAAATGATAGGTGCATATCAGGTGAGTGGGTAATTAAACCATTGAGATAACATTGAAATAAACTTGCACACCATATCAGGATTCAGGAATAAAAAGTCGAGTATCTTCTGCATGTATCTCTCTTCGCAGTTTTCGCTCAATTGCCTGTTACTTATCATTCACATTTTTTTATCCCCCCACGTAACGGCACGCGTTAATCATATCTCATTTGAAAAGATATCCCGCATTTTTCTCGGTATACAGTTCAAGTATTCGCGTTGCAGTGACTAAGTATATTGGTTCCATCAGTGTCTGCAAAAACAAAATTTCCTCCCATTCATCTCCAAGCTTGTGCATCATATACATTTAATTCCTCTCTTTTTCACCTCTTCTTGGGCTTCGCTCTCCGATGTACGATGTTGCATGTACATACACACACCTCTCTCCTCTCCCTCTCTTTCGCTGCTCTCTGAACAGTCTGAACTCGCTTTATCTCCCTTCCTCGCTCATCGAAGGTATAGAGATTACAGCTGCAGCTGAGCGATCTCACAATTCGCAGTCTCGCGGCTGAGCTGCTTTATATAAGTTATTTATATATTAAAGCTCAGCTTCATTTCATCCCGCGCGTGGCTGGCAGTGGGGTCGCATGTATTCATGTATACATATACAAGTTGCTCTCTGCGGCAGCATCATCATTGTTGTCAAGTCGTTACACCACTCGTACGTTTGACAACTGATGCAGTGTGCAGCTGATACTGTTATTTTCTCCCTCTCGGTATGTTTACTTCAGTACCTATATTTTCTCTCCTCTCTCTCTCTCTCTCTCTCTCTCTCTCTCTCTCTCTATGCATCAGTAAGTACAGCTTCTGCGCACTGATAAAATACTTACTTACCCTCGAGTTCGTTCACCCGAGACCCGAGACAATACTCTCATGCAGTTGCTGAACAATAACTCGCGGTGACTGAAGTGTAAAAGTGTTGGGCGCGGTTTGTTGGTAAGTTATTATATAGGCTTGCTGGGACGGGCGACCGGAACGTATTTTATATCATATTATTATTATTATTATTATTATTACATTCTTACCCCCAGCCTCGCGCGCTGTACTATATGTTACATTTTGTTAGGCTTGTTTTCCCACTTGACAACGCGGAGCAAGAGCGCAGGTGGGTATAATAATAAGTATATTATATATGAGGGGTTTGGAGCGCTCTTATGGGAATATCTTGGGATCCGAACGAGTCGAAAAGTATGCATCATACGTCGGATTGTTTTTTCGAAACTTATCTTATCGCGTCACACCACGCGATTAATTAATTACACGTTTAATTGGCGTAAAAGGAAATCTCAATATCACTGCTCTCTTCGTTGATAATTTCTGACTCATCGTGCCCTCGTAACGGGAAAAGGCATTCAACTCTTTTGATTGATAATCCTAATGGGAGTGATAACGAAAACATTGTAAAAATAATACAGATTTTTTATCTCCGTGTGGATAATGCGGTAAAAAAAAATTTGGTGGTGCCCGTGATGGAGGAAAACGGGTGCAACATCACCTAAAAAAAATGTAACATATTAATTTATCAATGTCTTGTAATGAAATAAGTTATGGGGGTAGCATTATTGTTTAGTCGTTGACGCATGTAGCCGTCGATATTGAAACGCTCAAGTTGCCTCCGAAGATGGTAATACTTTATATATGTATTGTTGCTTGCGTTGAGGTAGAATTTCATACAGCAAATATATTATGTAATGAAAAGGGTGATACTTCCGAGTCGGCCGAAAAAAAATCGTTACGTGCGCGTGTTGTACGCTGTACTTATCGATCGACGCTGTACATAATATGTATGAGTTACATTTCGGAAATTTGGGACGGAACAAATACATTCACCGTTTCGGGCGAGAAACATTATAAATTCAGCTGTTGACGGACAATAAATATATTTTAACTTAAGTTTCGCGGGAAAAATGTGTACACGATATAAAAAGAACCCATTTGCAAATATTTCACAAAACTAAAACACTTTGTGTCAGTTTTCAAAATTAACTTTGTTTTTTTCTTTTTTTTGATTTATCACGCTCCGCTGATCTTCTGAAATTCCAGACCATATAACTTGGCGTTCTGGAATACATACGTTGTAGCACAATGTAAAAGGATTTCTCAAGCATAGTATATAGCCATCACCCACTGTTGCTTCATCATTTTTATGAAATGTACAAATAAATTATCATGATTTCCTGGAAATAAAACAACGCGCGGTGTCTCTTCCAGTGCAATCATAAACTTTGCTGTTCGCGCTGCAAATGTAGCGCGCGTACAATATTATCCGGATCGCACTTGCAGAGCGGATGATAAAATTTGCGCGAATCTCAAACGTAACGGCACCTCCGTGACTAATGCCGCTATGTCTCGGATCGGATTTTTCATCGGTAAAGGACTCAACGACTCTCTTATCGGCAACGTAAAGTACGTTGGGCAATAAAAAATTCTACTCGCTCCGCGAAGTAACGTTCCTACAAAGTTCGTTCATTCGATTCTCAAACCCACGTAGTCTGACTCGCAGGGCAGCCGAATGTATAAGGGGCCTCTGCGAGGATCTTCCGGAGAGAGAAAACATTTCGACGCTCGTCCACTTGAAATTAATTGAAATAATCGTCGCTGTGTATACTGACACTGTAGAAGAGTGCACAAGTGTAATAACCGAGACCGGAGTTGCGAGGCTCGGCCGTTTTGTTCGATTGGCTCGTGGCTGCGCGGTCGGGGGGGGGAGGGAGGGGGGGGACGCCTCGGCGTTATCATTGCATTTGCTGCGGGAGTTGGTCGTGTATTGCACACTGGGTTTCCCCCGCCCTCGGAGACTTCGCGCCGCGGCGCGCTCGAGCGCGGCTTCGCGGACTGCCGATTGTTGTTCTTCGCTTCGCGGTCGCCGTCGAGGTGGATATATTATACTCTCTGTCGGTGCACGATATCCGTAGCGTATGCGCAGTGGTCGGCGCGATTGAAAAAAAAAAACAAATCGAACTGGAGACACGCTCTGCTGCAGCCCTGATCGAGTGATCGGTTCTTCGCATCCTTGTATTGAGAAAAAACAACGTACTCCGTAAGTTTATCTTATACGTTTTTACAATACCGCGGTAGTCGAGAAGAGAAGATGTGTTGTTACTGCTTTCGCAAACGGTATTTTCAGAGAGTGAGCCTTTATTTTTTACTGTACAGCCTGTATATGTGCGTAAGAAGCGAGTTTGTTCATCGTTGATCGTAGAATTGAACCGATTTACGCGAGATAATACACGAATAAGCTTTAATTAAATTAATTTATTCCCCTCGACGATCGAGCAAATAATAATTTTGAAAGTTATACGAGGTCATTGACAGATCGTGTTCTCACTTTTTTGATACCAAAAGCAAATAAACACAACGCGCGACGCTTTGGTATATATGTATACATTACATTATTATGTGTTATAGATTTGCACCGGCTTTACTGTTCGCGCACAATTACCCGATTGTTCTTTTTTTTTTTTTTATTGTTCCCATATGTATACTTTACTCTTCGTAGGTACAAACTTTGTTACGTGATGTCCGCTCGTGTATCTGTTATGCAGCGGAATCACGCGATTCTATGAATTTCCATGGCCACTGGGAACTAGAAAAGCATCTACTGTACGCGGGGAAATTTTTACAGCACTTCGTATAATTATTTTCATTTTTCAAAGTAAAAATAGCTAAAGTCAGCCCATGATACATCTTAGGTGAAGCCAATTCGAGCGCTTTCACAATAGAACCATCACTCTGTGTATACATGACGCAATTGCGTTTAAACGACAACTTTGCCCTTGTCACTAACTCGTGGGCTTTTTTCCTTCAAAATTTGCCATTCTCGGCACGTATGTAACGCACGCTTCACATATTTAAAGCTGCGGGTGATTCTCTCACTTTCAAAGATAATAGCTGACCTCCGGATTTACAATGTCAATGAAACTGTTAAGAGTCACTGTGTTGTTTATTGTTTGTACTGTTTTTTTTTTTTTTTTTTTTTTTTTTTTTTTTTTTTTTTTTTTTTTTTTTTTTTTTTTCACAAGATTTAAGCACGGAAGTTTTTTTTTTCAAATCAAAAAAAAAAAAAAAAAAAAAAAAAAAAACCAAATCTCGATCGTTGTTCGATAAATTTGTTACTAAAAAAAAATACAAACTTCTATATTCACAGAATTTGAGCGACACATTTTGAAGAGTACAAGAGCGCATATACATGAACCGGAGTGAAAAATGAATCATGAGCCTACGTGGAAAGGGCCACTGCACAAACGATCGTGCACCGATTGTTTCTGGCTCCTAGTTTTCATAATCTTCCTGTCCGGCTGGGGTACCGTCTCCTACTACGGTGAGCGACCAACTCTTTTTTTTTCCCCCCCGCACATAGCATAAATATCGTATATACCCTTACCGATCTCGCGTCTTTCCAATTCAGCCCTGACGAATGGACGGATCGAAAAACTCTTTCACCCCAGCGACAGCGAGGGCCGTAAGTGCGGCATCGACTCGCAAGTGAAAACCAAGCCCTACCTGTTGTTCTTCGACCTCACGAAATGTGCCAAAATTTCCCCGAAGGATCGCACTTGTCCCACTACCCAAGTCTGCGTTAGCGAGTGCCCGACGAAGAACTTTCTGTACAGTACCGGATCGACTGACGCGAATCGCCTCAAGAAGGACCTGATATGCAAGACCGACGTCAAGCTCGACAAGATCCACCGGATCGAGGAGATAAAAATGCTGATCGACCGCGAGAAGTGCGCCAGGTGGTACTTGGAGAGCACGTCGATCTTTGGCCGGTGCTTCCCCAACAAGGTCTGGGACGAGTTTGTCAATGCGACCATCACCGACGAGGCTCTGGCCTCTGCCAAAGAGGTTGTCAAGGCCGTGGCCGAGGTGGAGCAGTTTTTGAAAAAGGCCTACGAGAGCGTGAAGGAAAACAAGTAAGGGCGGCGGAAATCCTCCGGGGGTCCGTCATTCCATCGTCCTGTTATTGATGTACTGGTGAAAAAAATTAAACAAATAATTTCCAGATACACAGTGCTCGCGATCTCGGTGTTGAGTGGATCGGTGTCCCTCTTTTACATCGTCATACTGAGGTGGTTGGCTACGCCATGCGTCTGGGCGACGATTTTCACGTTCTGCGGGCTTTTGGGCTTCGCGACTTACGAGGCAACAATGGTCTATCAAGAAAAGCGCGCCACCGAGTGGCTGGTCGTGCTGATCTGCTGTGCCGTCCTATGCGCTGTGATTATACTGGTTACCCTGTTTCTGCGAAAGAGAATCTACCTGGCTTGCCAGCTGATAAAAGAGTCCAGCAAGTGAGGCACTCTTCTTTTTTTGTCCACTTGAAGTCGAAAAATCTCATAAACACTCATGACCCATGGCGGCTGTGTGTTCCAGGGCGGTGACGTGCATACTGTCGAGCCTGTTTTTCCCGCTGGTGCCGTGGGTACTTCACCTGGTGGTAGTAGCCTACGGGGTGACGATATTCCTGTACCTCTCGACCGTGTGGGAGCCGGACTACCGGGTTGACATGATGGACGACGGCTGCAGCTGCGAGCCCTCGCTCCGCTACGTCACCAACTCGTCCTGCGACCCTGACCTGTTCAACTCCAGGTGCGCCCAGCGCTCGACCGGCGAACAGTGCACCCTGTCGGCCTGCAATCTTTTCAGGAAGGACCGTCCCTGGTTCATAAACCACTTCCACGTGGTGAACCTTGTCGGCTTCTACTGGCTGTTCTTCTTTGTCTCGGCCTTTGGCGAGATGGTGCTGGCCGCGACGTTTGCCACTTGGTACTGGACCTTCCGGAAACGCGACGTTCCCTACTTTACGATCACCGTCGGCCTGTACAGGACCATTAGGTGGGTATATATAAATTTGTTTTGCTACACTGCTTACGTTAACGTTTTTTAATGACACTGTGGTGACGTTTTAACCCAGGTACCATTTGGGAACGCTGGCATTTGGATCTCTCATTTTGACGATTTGCCGGCTGATAAGGCTCGT
This sequence comes from Copidosoma aretas, assembly GCA_030522625.1. Classification (NCBI taxonomy): domain Eukaryota; kingdom Metazoa; phylum Arthropoda; class Insecta; order Hymenoptera; family Encyrtidae; genus Copidosoma; species Copidosoma aretas. Next base: position 10,530 of record JAPYYV010003695.1, read on the forward strand.
CCTCGAGTTTATCAACAACAAGGTGAAAAAAGCCAACAACCAGGCGGCCAACGCGATCATGTGCTGCTGCAGGTGTTTCTTTTACCTGCTGGAGAACTTTTTGCGATTCGTCAACAACAACGCGTACATTATGTGCGCGGTGTACGGCAAGGGTTTCTGCAGCTCGGCCAGGGACGCCTTCAATTTGCTTTTGCGAAACGTTGTGCGCGTCGTCGTCATAAACAAGGTCGGCTTTCACATTGTCTTTGTTACGAGTGCTTTTATTATTACTCAGTGCAATACGTGACAGTTTTTTTTTCGCTCGTCTTCGAGTGTCTTGTCTCTTCAATCGTGTATTTAACTTTCAGATCACGAGTTGGCTGCTGCTGTTGGGAAAGTTGTTAATCACCGGTCTCACAGTCGCGGCTACCTGGTGGTACTATACCATGAGCAGCGCGAGCAAGGCTGGCTGCAAGGATGACGTCAGCTGTTGGGCGGTGCCTGTGTTAATGACGGCGATAGCGTCCTACTTGATAGCCACGGTATTCTTCAAAGTTCACGCAGCGGCCATTGACACGCTCTTCTTGTGCTTTCTCGAGGACTGCGAGCGCAACGACGGTTCCAAAGAGAGGCCCTACTTCATGAGCAAAAGACTGAGAAAACTCTTACACAAGTGAAGAAGATATATTACAATAATGAACGTCCGTCACTCTCTGATGACCTTGTTATTGCCTTCCACAAATGGCAACTAAGAAGTTTTTGTTATTCATTGATGTATACGTACACTCATATACACAAAACCTATTCATATTTATATTCATATTTATACGTATACATACATACATATATGCTCATATATACATATATTTTTATACAAATTTTGAGGCTGTTATATCAAGATCTTGTGTAGATAATCACAAATATGTATTGTTGTTCGCACCATTAGTTTTTTGTTTTTATTTTTTTTGCACTCGTCATCGCCGCTCAAACATTGGAAGATAACGAAATCGTTCAGTATTACTTGCTAGATATTTTTTAATCGCATAATAGACTTTGATAAACATTATGAATAAATGAAACAAACGTGTTCATAAATTATTTATTTATTTCATTGTACCCTTCTCTTTTCTGGACAACAATAAACAGTCGCTGTATTTTAACGTAGAACATAACATTGATTAGTAGCAAATCTGTGTAATACCGTAGTATGAATTCCATATCAAAGATATTCCAAAAACAAAAAAAAAGTTTGTAAGGATACCATTGAAACACTGTATTAACATTATCGATATTTTTATTATGTTACTTTATGATAAATTTCATTCTCCTTTTGCCTTGGATCAAAGCAAAATAATATTAATATTAAGCATAAATAATTTTCTGTCATTATAATTTAAAGATTAATAACAATCTAATTCGTAAGCAACTGCAACTAACGTGTGCACATACACGCGAGAGTATTATACGACATTCTGAAATATTGTTTGTTTTTTTTTTTTTTTTAAAGCGGTGTATTATAGACAAAAGTATATAAATGATCTCTGAGTGAAAAGACTATAAAAAATTCTACTTAGTTCTGGAATAGCGTGTGCGTGAATTCTATGTAATCCAAAGCACCTGTTATCGGCCTTTCCGTTTTGGGATCGACATACGGTTTCATTCTTGCCACACAGTAGTCTGCCATTTCTTTGGTGAGGTTCTGCAACGAAAAAACAAAAAATTAATATAAACAAGTAAATTCATTGTACAAGATAAACAAGAAAACGTAATGACTCACAGCATAAAGTTCCTCTTTTGTTACGTAAGGACGATCGGCAGCAGTAATGGCTCGGAATGCATTTTCGATTTCCTGGGAGCTCTGAACGTTCTCGGTCTCCTTGCTGATCATAAATGCCATATGATCTTGCAAGGAAACGAATCCGTCTCTGTTGGGGTCGACTATGTCTGAAACGCGGAAACGATAAAAATAATTATTTTAAAGAAAAATAAATTGAGAAAATGCAACTACACACAAGCACGCTCACCGAGAATGTTTTCGAATTCTGGGTCGGGTTGACCCTCCTCGACCATCGGCAGGTCGTAGCCGAGGGCTCGCAGGCAGGACTTGAACTCTTGGTGATTAAGGCGGCCGCTCTTGTCCTTGTCGTAGTGCTTGAACATCATGGAGAACTCTTTGAGAGCGCCCTCGGAGACGCCCGACTGATTGCGCGCCTGTATCTGCTGCTCGAGGTTGTGCTGCATGCGCATGCCGAGCTGATCGAGCTGGTCCCACTGCTGGGCGAGGCCGACGGTGCTGTGTTCGGTGTAGCGATTGTCGAGAATGAGGTGCTCCTCTAATAGTATGGCGCCAAGGTCCTCGACCTTTTTGAGATCCTGGCGGCGCGCCTTCACCTCCTGGGTCTTGCGTTTGGTCGCTTCGAGCTGCTGCTCCAGCGAGCCCGAGCCCTCCATCATCGAGGTGCGCGTGTCCGCGAGCCACTGGTGGAAGGCGTTGGCGTGCTTGGCAAACTCCTTGCGCAGTTTGTCGTTCTCCTCCTGGCGTTGCGCCTCCTTCGCGAGCTCCACGTCGCGTTCCTTGATGATTTTCTGCAAATTGCGCCAGGTGTCCTCGAGGGCCTCCATCGTGAACCAGGTGTAGGGATTCGGGCCCACGTTGAAGCTCTTGATCTGCCGGTCGAGGGCGCCCAGAGCCTGGAAGTCCACCTCGGCCGAGGACAGGCTAGCCTGGAACTGGGCGTGGGCCTCGCGCAGCGCCCTGATCTCCTCGATGCTGTTGCAGCGCACGGGATCCGTCAGGTCCTCCTCGGCGTTCTCGAACCACGAGTTGAAGGCCGAGGCCTTTTTGGCGAAAGTCAGGTAGAGCTCCTCGATCTGCCGAAACTGTTCCTGCATGCGCAGTAGCCGCTGCTTGCGCGCCTGCGAGTCGGCCAGCAGTTTCTGCCAGCGGGCTATCACGTCGCCGTGGCGCTTGTGTATGGCCGCGTGCTGCTCGTGGCCAGCCTCGAGCAGCTGTTCCTTCAGGCTCGTGATGTTCTGTATGCCCTCGTGCTCGAAGGCGTGCAGACCGGCGTCGAAGGTCTCCTGTTTCGTGAGCAGGGTCTGCACGGACGACAAGTCCCGGCCGAACTCCTCGGAGCGCACGTGGCTCTCCTTGTCGGCGATCCACGACTCAACTACGTCGGCCTTCCACATGAACTGCAGGTACGCCGAGTTGTCGGCCAGACTGGCCTTGCGGCCGCGCGCCAACCCGGCGAGCTGCTCGAGACGTGCCTGTAACTGCTGGCAGCGCTGGGCTATGGCATCGGCCCTGTGGTTGCCGGCCGCGGCGAGGGCGTCGCCCGCCTCTTCGATCTCCCGGCAGCGCTCCGCGTGCGCGGCAAAGTCCGTCTCAAAGGCGTCGTGCTTCTTGAGCAGGCCCTGCACGGCGGCCATCGTGTCGCCGCAGTCCTCGAGCGAGAGCAGCTGCTGTTTCTCCGCGATCCAGGCCTCCTCCTCCTCGACCTTGGCGATGAACTGCTGGTAGGCGAGCGACTCGTCGAGCTTCTGGCCCCGCGTGGCCGCGAGCTGTTTCAGCTCGGCCCAGGCCTGGTTCAACAGCTTGAGCCGCTGCTCGATCTCCGGCACGCCCAGGTTCGACACGTCCATCAGCTTCTCGCCGGCCTCCTGGACTGCCTGTATGGCCGGCTCGTGGCTCGCCAGCTCTGCTTCGAGGCGCTTGTGCTTCTTCTTGAGGTTCTGAACGCCGGTGAGGTCGCGCCCGTAGTCGTCCGAGCCGACGAGCAGCTTCTTCTCCTTGATCCAGCTCTCCTCGTCGGCTATGTCGCGGAAGAACTGGTGCAGCGTGTTGGCCTCGTTGAGCCGAGCCTGCCTGTGGGCCGCTAGGTTGCGCACGCGCTCGTAGCGCTCGTTGATGCTCTGGCGCTTCTCCTGTATCGCCTGGGCTTCAAACTGGCCGCTCTCGATCAGCGAGTCCGCCTGGGCGTTCATGTCGCGTATGCGCTCCTCGTGGGCACCGATGTCCGCCTCGACGAGCTGCTGCTTCTTCATTAGATTCTGCACCGAGGCCAGATCCTTGCCCGCGTCCTCGCTCGTCAGCAGGCTCTCCACCTCGCCCAGCCAGAAATCGAGGTCCTTGACCGCGGCGATGTAAGTGCGCTGCTTGTTGGCCTCCTTGAGCTTGAGCGACTTCTCGGTCGTCTTCTGGGTGAGGTACTCCCACTGGTCGGCGATCGAGGCGAGCCGCTTCTGGACGGCCTCCTCGCTCCCGGCGCACTGGTGCTTGTCGATCAGGTTGCCGCCCATGGCGAGCACGGACTGTATGCGGTCGGCGTTGGCCGCGAGCTCGGCCTCGAAGGCCTGGTGCTTCTGGTGCTTGGACTGGATGTTGGCCGGGTCCTTGTAGTTCTCCTCGGTGGCGAGCTGGAGCTTCTCGGCTATCCAGTTCTCCATCTCGTCGGCGTCGCGCGAGAACTGCTGCAGAGTCTGGGACTCGCCGAGACGCGAGCGCTTCTCGATCAGGGCGTCCTTGAGGTGGCGCCAGCGGTCGAGCACCTGGCAGCGCCGGTCGTCGATCGGACGGGCCGCGTAGTGCTCGGCGGCAATCAGCTGGTCGGCGAGTGTCTGCAGGGCAGCGATCTTCTCCTCGTGGGCGTTGATGGCCTTGTCAAAGTCTTCGTGCTTCTTGATGAGGGCCTCGACGTTGTCACTGGCCTCGAGGCCACCGTCCTCGGAGCCACTGCTGCTGAGGAAGGCCTCGCGTGCCGACATCCAGTTCTCGGCCTGCTCGCAGTCCCGGCAGAAGAGCTGGAGCTCGAGGTTCTGGTCCAGCTGCATGCGTCGCTGGATCCAGGCCTTCTCGAGCTCCTGGCGAGCCTCGCTCATCGACTTGAGCTTCTCTTGGATCTCGACGCTGGCGTAGTGGTTGGACTGCAGCAGCTGCTGGCCAAACAGCTCGAACGCCTGGAAGGTTCCAGCGCGCGCGTCTATTTCCATGCGGTGTTCCTGCAAAAGCGCGTCAATGACTGATCGTGTGCAGAAAACTTGGTAATGTCGTTGAAAAGTACGCGAGTGAATTTGTCTGTTACATTGAAAGTTAATTCTTATAACGCAAAACACAAAAATCAAACAATTATTACGCACCGCAAAACAGAACTCTGGAAAAAGTTTGTGCCATTAATTATCATATTCAATACTGATTTTCATACAGATATTTTCTTGTGCAAATGCGAAACCTACAGTTGCAGTTTTGAGAATTTATTTTATGATTGATATTTTTGAGAAAATCATCTTCGGCAACCTCTAATTTTTTTTAACAGTTAACTATTACAACAAACTATACGTCGCATTTAGAATTAATCAATTTTTTTGTATATAAAAATCTAATCGAAGTAAATTGATGAGATAACCATCATGAGTACAGATATTCAATTTTCTTGCCGATTGAAACTCTTGAAGAACCAAAAAAAATATTGCATGCAAAAAATAGAAGAAAAATTTTAGCCCATAAAAAAAGTTGCTCATCGAAAATCTGAAAATCAAGATGAAAAATAATTTTACTTTCGAGCAAAAAATATGCAAACACACTCATACACTTAGACATTTCGCCTAAACGATACATTTTGATGTTTCACACCACGTAAAACACGTGCACTCAAAGAAATTTGTGGTCATTTCAAAGGGAATTTCGTTAAACTCTTGTAGTTAAATCCCGAGATGGACATCAGACGATTTATCTTAAATCTCAAATAGTAAGGCTACCTAATGGTTTCATACATTCGAGTGTTACGTTTTTCGCTCCCATCCAATCGTACAACTAAAATTGCAAATAAAATATCTCGCATCAATAGTTGGGTAGCAAAACAATGTGAATAAGCCGAAAGATCAGAATTCAAAAAACTTCAAAGCATATGCGATTTTTGTTAAATTCAGTTAATCGAGGGATGCGAAGAGCAGTTGTTCAAAAACAAAGAGCCAGTCTGATTGCACACGTATAGAGACTATGCATTTCCGTAATACCTGTGGCACAATACCATATCGCGCGTCGATTTCCATTCTGTGGCTCTACAATAATCAAAGAATCGATAGTTTACTATGAAAAAAAAAAAAAACATGAAAGACAAGGAAAGGGCGAATAACGGAGAAAGAGATTCGGAACGATGCACAGATAGGTTGGACAAAATGTAAGAGTAAATTGACGTATCCTTGTGCACACACCTGGTGGCGCTCGAGAAGCGCCTCGGCGCCAGTCACGTCGGATGCCAGCTCCTCGGAGGCAACCAGGCCCATCATCGAGTTGATCCAGGCCATGAGATCGCGATAGTCGCTGAGGAAGCGCTGCAGGTCGTACGAGTCGAGGAGCTTCTCCTTGCGCGAGTTGGCCTTGGCGGTGAGTTGGGTCCATTCCTCGTTGATCTCCTTCTGTTTGGCGTAGGTCTGCTCGGCAGTGTCGGGGTGCGACTGCATGAGCCGATTGGCCGTCTCATCGAGCTGTTTGATCTTGTCACCCAGGGCGGCCAGGTCGCGCTCAAGGCCCTCGTGTTTGCGCTGGAGTGCCTGCACGCTGCGCAGATCTTTGCCCAGGTCGTCGTTATTTAGGGCAGCATCCTTCTCACGAATCCAGTCCTTGGTCTCGTCCACGTCACGGTGGAAGCGTTGTACCTCGTGAGCAGAGCCGAGCTGGCTCGCGCGCTCGGCCGTCAGGGTCTGTAGACCTGTCCACTTGTCGTTGAGCTCCTGTATCTGAGTTTGGATCTTGAGCGCCGCCTCCGTCTGCCCTAAGCTAACCAGCTGCACGGCGATTTCGTTCATCTCGGCGAGGCGCACCTCGTTGGCCTTGAGGTCCGCCCGGAAGTCGTCGAACTTCTTCTGCATGACCTCGACCTGCTCGAGGTCTTCGCCGACGTCCTGCACCTGGGCGTGGTTCTCCTTGTCCTTGATCCAGCTGGCGAGATCGGCCGCCTCGCGAACCAGCACGTATGCCTTGGCCGTCTCATTGAGCTTGTTCTGGCGGTCGTGTGCCAGCCGCAGTAGCTCCTCGTACTGGGCCTCAATCTGAGCCTGGCGTGCCTTGATGGAGCCCTGCTCCTGCTGCGACGCGCTTAGCCCTGCCTCCGGTTCGATGCGCTTTACATAAGCTGCGGGCACGAAGCCCTGTCTGTCGTTCACCTCGATCTGTTTGAATGAAATTAATGGTACGAGAATGTAAGTAGCACTAGTAAATCTGGAGAGTTTGGAGAGTTTATTTATTCGGGTTCCTCCTCACCGTGATATGCGTTTTTTTTTTTTCCCCTATATCTACCCACATCTGCGGTCATTCTTTTTATAACACAAGAACTTTTAATTTATACATATGCCACTTATTTTCTTCATTTTCTACTATTTCTCAACTACCGTCCTTGAGTGACTTAATTTTAGAAAAATGAGATCTTTTTATTTTACTATACGCTATTTCACTGTATGTATCCTGCGTCCTGAGACTGTTATTTTATTTGTTAACATTTATATATCGTGTTTTTTATAATTCATTTCACAATTCCCACTCTATCTTACACTCGCTACAAGTTGCATCAATACGGGACACGAGCCCTCAGTTTATATAATTAAACTCTCCAAATCTATACACGCAATAATGCCTACCTTCCACCAGTCCTTGTTGTTGCTGTTGAGCAGGGTCAGACTGTCGCCCTTCTTCATCGAGACCTCGCGCGGCGACTTCTCCGTGTAATCGTAGAGCGCGAGCACGCACTCCTTCCCGGCCAGATCGACCTGGGGCGCCTCCTGCTGCCTGCAGTTGGCCGCCTGCTCGCCCAAGGTAGCTATAGTGCGGGCAAAGGCCTCGAGGTCGCTCAGCAGGGCCTCGTGCTTTTTCAACAGAGCCTCGCTGCTGTCCTCGTCCTTTCCGTAGTCGGCGTTCGTCACGATGGGCCGCTTCTCCTTCATCCAGGACTCGGCCTCGTTCGCGTCGGCAAAGTACTGGTGGGCCTGGAGCGAGTCGTCGAGATCCTGCTTGCGCTGGCGCGCCTTGTCCTTGAGCTGGCCCCAACGCTCATCGAGGCCGGCGAGCCGCTGGCTGATCTCCTCCGCGGCGAAGTGGCCCTCCTCGAGCATTCGCGAGCCCGCGGCGCAGACCGCCGCCACTCGCGCCTCGTGGTTGTTTATCTCGGCAAGCACGGCCTGGTGTTTCTTCTGAAGATTTTGCACCCCGATCAGGTCACGGCCCCTGTTGGTCGAGCCGGCCACGGGCTCCTTCTCCCTGATCCAGGCCTCCTCGTCCTCGACGTCGCGAATGAGCTGCTGCAGCCGCAGCGAGTCGAGCAGGCGCTGCTTGCGCGCCAGCATGGGTCGCTCTAGACCGGCGTAGCGGCTCTGCAGCTGGTGCTGCTTCAGCTTGATGTTCTCGGCGTCAAAGTGACCGGCCTCGGCGAAGCGCGCGGCAGCCTGGGCGCACGCCTCGACGCGCTCCTGGTGCGAGGCAACGTCGGCCTCGAGGAGCGCCTGCTTCTTGATCAGGTTCTGCACCGAGGTCAGATCCTTGCCATAGTCCTCGGATAGCAGCTGGCCCTCGAGCTCCGACAGCCACAGCTCCAGGTCCTCGACCGTGCGGTTGAACTGCTGCTGCTGCGCTGCTTCCTGAAGCTTGGAGGCCTTGCGCTCGCTGGCCTCGGCCAGGGACGACCAGAGCCCTACTATCTCGTCGATGCGCGCTCGTACGCGCTCCGACGCGTAATGCCCGGCCGAGCATAGCTCCTCGCCCTGGGCCACCATCTCCTCCATGCGAGTGCGGTTGGCCTGGAGCTCCTGCTCAAAGTTCTGGTGCTTCTGGAGCTTGCCGTTGAGATTGGTCGGGTCGAGGTAGCTGTCGTCCGTCGCGAACTTGAGCTTCTCGTTGACCCAGCCCTTGGTCTCGTCGCAGTCACGCTCAAACTGCTGCAGCTTGTACGAGTCGTCGAGGGCCCGGCGACGCAGCGCCGATTTCTCGAGAAGGTCGGCCCTTCGTCGCAGCAGCTCGGCCCTACGCTGGGCTACCTCCTCGGCCGCGTAGTGACCGCCCTCGACGAGCTTGCTGGCGAACTCGTCGAGCGCCTTGATCTTGTCCTCCTGGGCAGCGAGCGTCTTGTCAAAATCCTCGTGCTTCTTGATCAGGGCCTCGACGCTGTCGAGCGAGTCGCCCAAGTCCTCGTTGGCCAGGAAAGCCTCCTGCTTGGCCATCCAGGCGTCCGCCTGCTCAGTGTCCCGGTAGAATAGCTGAAGGTCCATGCACTGCTCGTAAAGCGCGCGCCGCGTGTTCCAGAGCTCGAGCAGCGCCGTCTTGTCAGTGGCCAGCGAGTTGAGTTTGTGCTCGACTTCTTCGGCTGCGTAATGATCGCGCTCTAGGAGCTTGCCGCCCGCCATGGCCGTGCTCTCAAAGCTGTCGGCGCGCGCGTCTATCTCGCTCCTGTGCTCCTGGTGGCGCTCGAGCAGCGCCTCGGCGCCCGCCACGTCCTTGGCCAGCTCGTCGGCCGATATGATGGCCCGCATGTTGTTCATCCAGGAGACGAGGTCGCGATAGTCGGCGAGGAAGCGGTGCAGGCAGTAGGACTCGTCCAGCTTGGAGCGGCGCTCCTTGGCCCTGGCCGTGAGCCTCTCCCAGAACTGCAAGATCTCGGCGCGCTTGGTCTGGATCTGCTGCGAGTGTTCGGGCTGGTGGATGCCCGCGAGCCGGTCTGCCTCGCTGCTCAGCGTCGCCACCTTGTCCTCGAGGGCCGCAAGGTCACGCTCGACGTTTTCGTGAGTGCGCTGAAGCAGCTGCACCGAAGCGAGGTCCCGGCCAAAGTCGTCCGACGTGAGAACCGCGTCCTTCTCGCCGATCCAGGCCATGGTCTCGTCGGCGTCGCGGTTGAAGCGCTGGATCTCGTGGGCACCAAAGAGCTTCTCCTGACGGAGGATCGCTTGCTGCTTAAGCCGCTGCCAGGACTCGTTGAGCTCCTCCTTGCGTCGCTGTATGGTGTCGCGTTCCGGGTGCCCGTCCAGTAACAGCTTGTCCGCCAGCTCGTTGACCTCGGTGACGCGGTACTCCTGGCTGGTCATGTCCTTTTGGAACTCGTCAAACTTGCGCTGCAGCACCTCGACATGCTCCAGATCTTGGCCAAACTCGTCGGTAGTCACGAAAGCCTCCTTATCGTGGATCCAGAACATCACCTCGTCGCAGTGGCGCAGAAACTGCACCAGCACGAGGGCCTGCTGCAGCTTGAGTCCTTTGTCCGCTAGCCGCGCCAGTAGGAGCTGCCACAGACGATGCAGCTCATCTGCAAATTCAAAGACCATTAGAATTATTTGAACCACAAAGTATTATTTAGACTTGAGAATTGGTCCATTTCAATCTTGGTAGTATTGATATTCATACCCAAAGACATATTCAAGTGTGCCAGTTAATAATAGCCGTACTTACCAAGTCGCTTGCGAATGATGTCACTGGCGAAATGGTGCTGATCGATCATTTCTAACCCAGTGTTGTCAAGCAGAACAATAGCGTTGGAATGGGCCGCCACTTCAGCCTCGAAGGCCTGGTGCTTCTGTATCTTAGCCTGGAGGTTGGTGGGATCCCTGTAGCTCTCGTCGGAGGCAGCCTGCAGCTTCTCGTAGATCCAGCCTTCCAGTTCGTCAGCATCGCGCTTGAAGTACTGCGAGCAACAAATAACACTCGTATAAATAAACAAATAACAAGGACATTGTACAAGGATACTGTCGACAGAGCCGAGCAAGGGAGTCATACCTGGAAGCGCCGCGAGTCCTCGAGCTTGTCGCGCTTGTTGCGCGCTTCCGCCTTGAAGTTGGCATAGCGGCCGAGCACCTGCTGCCTCCTATCCTGTATGTCCTCGGGGTTCTCGAGGATCTTGACCTCTTTTGGGGTGATTTGCTGATCCATCGTGCCGGTCGTCGGGTGTAAGGCCGCTGCTGGTGCAGCTAGCTAGCCTGGCTGGCCAAAATGGCCGCGCGCGGGTGTGGTGCTCCGATATCCGCTGCTGCAGATAGGGATCAATTAGTTAATTGACGTACGTCGGCCCTCCACCGTTCGCGTCCGCTGTCTGTGTGCTCCTGTTGAAACGCAACACAGTTAAGATCGCGCGGGGCATATATATTTAACAACAATAAGCACTTGCGCGAGGGGGTGTGGTATACGATGTATGTATGTTATTTTGTGGACTGTATACTTATACTGCACCACTACTACACCGGCTGTTGCTCCGTTTACTCCGTTATAATGATGGATTGGACAGAGCTTGTCTCTTCCTTCCCATAAGTATCCCGTCAGCCTGCAGTTGACCTTATCCGGTTTAGTTACTGATATATACTCACTTTCGTAAATACTTGATTGTTGGCTCCAATGTCTCCAAGAAGTTGGGCACGAAGCCTCTTCCTCGGATATAGTTCGTTCGTTCGAATCACTTATAGTCACTGCAGTCACTTTTTCCTCTAATCCCTTGCTCTTAATCCTCGTCCCCGACGTCCCCGTTCGTGCAACACGCATGCAGAGAAATATATATCTATATCTATGCAGAATTGTTTATCTAGCCATGACTCATATCACGACGGCGGAGTCTTGGCGGAGATCACTGAATGCAATGACGTGACGCCAGTGACTGAAATTCACCAGACCAAGCCGCCGTCGCCGCTCGCCGCGCGCATCATGCCAACACCCCCACTCGCCGAAAGAATCATCATCTGCTGCTTATTTTGGTAGATGATTTTAGCATTTAAACATTTTATTTTCATTGACAATAATAAATTGTAATTGCAAAAACAATAAATTCGTAGTATGTTTTAGTTATTGATTTGCAAGCAAGAAGATAGTTGTAAATTAAATTTTGATCCGTTTGACAGTAGCTGTAAAAGCACCACACGTTTTTACTTATACTTATTCTTACCCCTTATCAGCTCAGCATATTTTAAGCATGATGTAATAAAGCCTTACATCATGATTTTAAGTACTTTTAACTATATCATTCATCGTCGCTGCTCAACGTAACGTTACGGCGGTTAATTAAAATCGTCAGACTGTCAGATTTATACTTATTTCTTCTTTAATTCTTTACCTTTTATATCGTGGCCAGACCGCCACCGTTACGGAGGTTTTGATCAACGGATTGATACGATTATACGATTAACGATTAACGAATTAAAAATTAGTGAAATTTTAGTGTACCATTGTACCCTAGTATACCATAGTAAGTACTTACCACCATTCCAACTTTATTGCATGCCATCAGTGATAACGGCGTTCCCTGGTTCCGTATTGCTTATATCAACGGCTTACAGCTATAGATTATACATATCGTCATGCATAGATTATCAGCTCCAAATGATCGGTATTTATTACTTACCAATTAATTTACTCGATTAAATATTGAATCTATCGGCCTAGAAGCACTTAAAAACTACTAATTTAATGCGAGGGGTAACAGAGACTCAAATATACTTGGATATTTTCATCATACAGAATATTTTATTAAATTTCACCTACAAACAACGAATCACAGAACGTTACATTAGAATTCCCTATGTCAATCCATCGCATTTCAGATACTTTACAGGTAAATAATTATATGTTTATACTTTATCCTTACTATAACAGAGTCTTATTTGTTAAATTAGTCACTAATCTTTATTCTCAAGTATTATAAGTGTCAATCATGTCAATTCCATAATTTTAAAAATAGAATTCTGGCTGAAATGTTAACGTAATGCGTAACGGTTTATTTTTTTTTTTTTTTATTGAATCATGCTTTTGTAAAAATTAGATAGTGAACAAAGGTATACATGTTTTTGTATTGTACTTTTTTGTCTTTATCATTTTAAATTTAAGTGTATAAATATACACCTTTTTCTTTTAAATTTGCACCTTTCAATACATGTGGACGTACATACATGTACATTTATTATGTATACAGTTTTTTACTTGTTCACTCACTCACTTTTGTGTAAAATTACATAGATATTAGTGATAATTACATTTGCATATCGGTGATTACCTTTAAAATTTGATGAAAATTACAAACACTGTAGTAGATTTTTTAAAAATATTTTCTTATCTGTTCAATCCATTCAAGTACCCTAGCAGATGCACAACTTTATTTTGATTGAAATGAAAAACTGTAGTTTTTTTTTTCTTTGATTCGTCTTCAACATTCTATTTTTTATTGAAAGGCAACACTGTTTTTACAAAAAGGCATTTGGTTTTGTATCATCTGTATGTCCGCAATCCCGTACGTTCAAAAATTTTAAAAATTTCTTGCTCCTGAGCCAGGTTTGAATAACGTTCAGGACTGTCACAGGCATTATTGGCAGCATTGGACAACTTTGTGTGTGTGCATATTTTCATCATCGTTATCACTATTATCGTCATTTAAATTACTGTAATCGTATCATTACCTTCGTTTAAGAAAAATGTCAAGTTTGTTATTCGAGTTGTTTGATTATTCAGAGAGCACTGACAAGTCTTGCCATTCGTTAAAATATTCTTTCATTCATTCAATGCTGCATCTAAACCATGAAACATTCATTTTTACTTTAAGTTTTTTTCCCTAACTCTTAAAATTCAATGAAAGATAGAATCTTTGCATAAGTAACTTTTTCAACACATTATTTACAAAGAAAAATATTCCATCCGAACTTGACAAGCAACTTTTTACATTAGAATTTGGAGCATCAATAATTTAATTATTTTCATAGATTCAATCATGTTTTATAAATCGTCACAATAATAATAATTTTTGTGATTTTTGTTTTTCTACCATTGTAATTGTTTCTATGAATATAAACCTCTGGGCGCAGGAAGGGCGTTTTTTACGAATGATCACCAAACAATACGCTTTTTGAAGTAATGATAAAACGAAACAAATAAAACACAAATCACGTTTTGCGAAAGCTATTATCTGTGCGTAAGTGTGAGCGACAAACGAATTAAATAATCCAAAATCGAAAAGACATGAGATAATCAGTCGTAATGCTTAAGCACGCATAAGGATTTCTTTTCTTCTTTCATGTTTTGTCAACGTTACCATAATATTTTTCCATTTTCATTGTTACTGTCGTATTGTAAAAAAAAAGCATCACACCAGCACAAATGCGACACGGCTGTACGCCGCCCTTCCTCTCCAACTTGACATATAATCTCACAGAGATACAACGATTCGCGCAGCTTTACTACATAACGTACAATATATATATATATATATATATATATATATGTGTATATATCTATGTATTATGTATATGCAAACATATACACTTCTTAATAATAACATCATATTTCTATTCAATATTTAATTTTTTATACAGAATATATAGATCTCCTAAAATTAAATTTTATATGTACATATAGTATTTTGAGTTGAATAATCATTTACGAATTGATAACACTAAACGCTAAATAACATTCTTGGACCTCGTGAATAAAGTGTATATACGATTATGCACGTGTATGTTTGTGAGTTTCGTAATAGCCAGCACCTTGATCGCCATTTCAGCACAAATAAAAACAACTGTAAATCCACTTTGTATGTATAAAATATGTACATGTATGTTTAGCAGGATTATCTGCAAATTGTTTTTAAATTATTTATTTTTTAATTTAATTATAAACATCCATAAATCGATCAATCAGTCCTGAATCATTCAATCAATCTCTCCTACTAAACACATACAGAACAAAAGAAAATTTTTTGAAACACGTTCGAAAGGTATATGTACTGTTGCACTTAATCATTTGTACCTAAACCCAACGCTCCGTCGTCTTTTTAAGTTAAAATTTTTCACAGCCCTTATTTGTTCGTTTCGCATATTTAGTCGTTCAATCGTATTTTCTAAAAAGCCAACGATATAATCATCCGCAACGCAAATGAATAAAATTTTCCGGGTTTAGGTACTCGCAGTTTTTGTTTGCCGAAAACAATAATAATAATAATAATAATAATAGATTAATAATAATAATAATAAGAAGAAGAAGAAGAAGAAGAAGAAGAAGATGAATAAGAATAAGAATAAGAAGAATAATTTACAATATAAAACACATCTATCAAAGTTATTTTTGGATGCTTAAAATATTCTCATCTCTCGAATAAAGTAATTTTGCAATGCATCGTTGTAACACGTGTCAAAGTGGTAATTGACGACATCTCACGCGGTTCATTCCATAAATGCTATCATTATAAAACATAAGGGTAAGGGAGGATGTGAGTGTAGGATTTTTCGTTGTTTCGTCGGCTGTTTAGATCAATTTGAGACTTCCCATTATAACGTATCGGTATTAATATTAGTCGCATCGGTGCAATGGATATATACCCGTGCACGATGAGTTAGCAGCCTGTACAGCCTCGCAGACTGTCCGCAGAAAATCCGTAAATTGGGAGCGCACATTTCGAAGGAAATTTCGGGAGGGGAAATTATGGAGGAGCGAGTTTGTAAGTTTGCGTTACGTTACCAACTCGTGGAAAATAGATCGTAAAAGCTGATCAGCGCGTAATATACATACGTATAATATAAGATAGAACTGGTTGGCAGTATGTTTACATTGGCAGTATCGTATTATAGTGACATGTTCGGTCAATCTCGCGACTCTGCGGAACGGAAGGAGCATCGGGGGGGGGGGGGGGGGGGGGGGTTGAGGGGAAACGTAAAGAAGCCGGGGGGCGGGGGAGGGGGGGGGGGGGGGGGGGGGGGGGGGGGGGGTAGAAGAGAAACGTATACAAGCCAGGGGACGGTGGAACCATAAAATGATGTATGGTATCCATTACCTAATATAATCATAATAATATTAATAATAATTGTAGCAATAATAATAATATTATAATAATAATAATAATAATAATAATAATGTATTAGTGATAAAAACAACAAAGGGCGGCAGTGTTGGGCCGCCGGGCCCTCGACGGGCGGGCCCGCTCTCACGCGCCCGTGCAATCGATCTCGACAATGTCCTTGGGCACGTCGACGAACTGATAGACGAGCCGCTGGCCATCGACCTTGGCGAGAATGCCGCGCTGGTAGTAGTAGCGCAGCGCCCTGCCCATCGTCTCGTAGTTCATGTCGGGCTTGTTCTTGTGCAGGCCCCAGAGCCTCGAGACGGCCTTGCTGTCGACGAGCTTGAACACACCGCGCTCGCGGTTCGTCCACTTGATGTAGCGCGGACAGTACTCGCGGTCCTGCAGCAGCTTGAGGAGAAACTCCCAGAGATAGGTGGTCGAGCCCTCGCGCGACTTTCGCTTGGCCGGCGAGCCGGCCGACTGTTGCTGTTGCTGCTGCTGCTGCTGCTGCTGCTGCTGCTGTGACTGCTGGTGGTGCTGGTGGTGCTGCTGGTGCTGTTGGCCGGCGGTTAGGTGGTGCGACTGGCCGCCGGTGGGGCCGGCGTCCTTGAGCTGCTTCTTCAGCTTGCCCTTCTTCGCCCGGCCGGGGAAGCCCAGCTCGAGGAGGTAGAGCTCGTCCGAGACCGAGGAGCTGGCCGCCTGGATGACGCTCGTGGGAACGCCGCCGACCGAGGCGGCCGATGCTACTCCGGAGCCGGCGCTCGAGCCTCGGGGCGGCGACGGGGCGCACGGGGTCGCGAACTGCGACGCCACGCCCCCGTACATCGACGTCACGTAGCTGCTGTAGCTCTCCGGCACTGGAACGTGAATCATGCGTGTGTTATTATCATACGTATGCGATATTTATTTATTGATCGATTAATCGGTATGAGTGTGTCTGTGCGTGTATTAGGATATCCGTGAGACGATCGAATTCGCGTGAAAGGGGGTGAGGTTTTGAGGGATGATTATCTATAAAACTTTTTCCAGAAATTCGTATAATGTTTCGCAAGCCCAGCGATATTTTTACCAAGCCATACCTGCACGATACTATTGCTGGCACATATACATACGTAGATAGTATACATTTCGAGGGTCCATTGTCCATTTTACGATTATCCGTTCTCCTATATCATGCGGGTCGGCAATTTATTTATACACATGTGTACTATGTGGGGTACGCCGGAAGACAAAAAATTTTGGCGCCCGCAGGCGATAACTTCCGCTGTTTATGTATGAATGTTACTAATGCCTCGCATGCATACTCCAGGTCTTACGAATAAATAATAATTAGCCTTTTTTATCGCAACGTAAAATTCATTGAAAAAACATTTTTTTAATGCAACTTTACGATGCAGTTATTTCTAAATGACGAAAAAAGAATGAAAATAACCAAGAGTTCTACTTATGCAAAGCACTACACCGTTGTATATGAAGATGTTTGTACAATAAGAAAATAATCTTTGAGTAAACATTTTAGGCAGGGATGACTGCGATACTCGATTTTGCAGGCATGAAATCATTTATATTCATTCTGAAAAATTAGTGTTCGGCTGGGGAAAATCGTGTTAGACTTTAGAAAGGATTTAAAAGTACAAGTTGCCAACCGATAAGTTGGTCTAATATTATTCATGACTAGCATTTTACAAAAAAAATGAAAAACTTGCGTGCTCGAAAACTTTTTTCCACATTTTATGTTTCCGAATAAAAAGAAAATTTAGTTGACACACTATTCTCCAAAGGCAATGTTTCTCGATTAAAAAAAAATTCACAAAGTTTATAATGTACACTCACAAATACGTAGATTTCTTGCGTACGCTTTGTTAATTTTTCATACCTGCAGTTCAATTTAGAGTACGATACTGAGTTACAAATGTAGATGATGAGAAAATTGCCGTAAGAATTATTACAACTATATAAAAGGTGAATTTGCCCAACACACTGAGTGGATTATTTGAATTCCTAGGCGTTTACAAAATAAATCATTAACATGTTGATAAGCGTTTGAAAAATAATCAAAATGAGCCATTAGGAACCTAACGAATCGTACAAATTTGGACTTAAAAAAATTAATATGCAAAGACAACAGGACATAAGTCATATTGAAACTGATATTTAACGTGCTTGCATTCTGCTTAGAGTCTCCTTGTGTCAGATGTTTTAGAACAAAATTGTTTCGCTCAGCAGAGCTGGCGAAATAGTTTATAACAATCGATTTATATTATGAGTAATCACTTACGATTCTGACGTTTCCTTTCGCAAGCTTGACGAGCTTGCGATACTAGAAGGATGGTTGTCCTCATAAGATGCATAATATATGACAGCTCATTATAGATCTACAGATCAGCATGTTTACCAGTTTATACATAGTTTTTGTGGATCGCAGTTTGAAAAAGGACGACCGAGCAATTTGAATTCGAGTAGAAGTATCGGAAATAATGATGATGATGATCGTGGCAGGTCCGCCGCACGAACACTACGATAATCATTGGAGCGCCGCGATATTGCGGATGCTTATTTGCATATGGGTCATTCCACAAAAACTTTTTTATTCGATAGTTTTTATTTCAATACGCGTTTTGAGATACATCCGAAAAAAATATATTTCTCTGGCGTACCATGTAAAAAAACGGGCTGAAGTCTCATTACCGTGATAACCCAATTGCACTTTGATAATTATACTTTGAGCGCCGAATGGTGTCGAAGCGCACAGTGTTTTTTCATTTTCTTACGCTCTGGTACCCAAAAGTTATCGATGTGAGGAACCGTCATTTGTACGTATACTTGAGGACGATTTTTGAATGTATCTGAATTATCAAGTCCTGTTTCTAGTCCTCGTCATAACCATCACAAATTTCTCGCAGCAGATGCTTTCGTGGGACGGGGATTGGTCAACTCTTGCACGCTTTATTTGCCTTTTTCGTAGTATACTCCGGAGATGTCGAATGTTTCAAAAAATTTTTGCACTTCTGAATCAAAATGTAGCTTTAGTAGCAGTGCTGTCTTGAACGTATGAAGTTAGTCTCGGTAAAATAGGCGGCAATACTGTTTATTGCGTAGCAGTTTGGCATTTTCGATGCTTCGAGAAAAGAAAATCGATTTTAATTAACTTGGGCGTTTGAAACATGTCTTTTTCGGACTCGGATAAAGTTCCAAACGCTAAATTTTCTGAAATTCCACTCCCCACGCGTCGAAAAACAGCATTTTTCGTGAAATGACCCATACGTATACAATAATATGTGTGCGTATAATAATGTGCAGCAGTGCACGGATCGAGCAGCAACAGCAGCAGCAGCAGCAGCAGCAGCAGCAGAAACAGAAAAGAAGAAGAAAAAGAGGAGGAAGAGAAGGAGGAGGAGGAGGAGGAGGAGGAAAGAAAAGGGAAAGAAGAAGGGGAGAGTTGACCTTCAACTGCGCCAGGAAAGTCAGCCAGTCACTGACCGACAGACTAACTTAACTGCTCGTTTCTCTGTTCTCATACTGCAGGCCTCCCCTGGCTCCCCCTTCTAGACACATACGTATACATACATACATACTCACATCCATCCATCCATCCAAACATACATACATACGCATGCACGACCGATGCACCGCGTCGACGTCGACGGGCAACAGCAGCAACGATATTCTAGACTCTTGCACTCCTTGTTCCCCGAGCCGCAGACGACGACGACGACGACGACGGCACCTCCTCCTCCTCCTCTCCGCCGTACCCCTTTTCCATCAGCTGCTGCAGCTCCCCGCCCCTGTATATCCATATACATATTTATAATACACACTACCGTGCGTCGATGCTGGACCGTTCGTTCCCCTTTTTCCTTCCATCCTCCTCCTCTTCTTCCTCCTTCCTCCCCCCACCCTCTCCTCTCGTCGTGCAATTTACTCTCTTTTTTGCGCTCCACTCCGGTGATGATGATGATGATGCTGCGCGCTCCTAATATCTGTAACCCCACCGCCTACCTGCTAAATATTTATACACATGATCATAATATACGCGGCATTTCCTCCTTCGCCTCTGCCTTGCCTCTCTCGAAATAAAAGAGTTTTTTACTGCGCGCGGGTCATCATGCGCGCCCATATACCACCTAATACGTATACACAAGCGACTCGCGTACGACTTGTACATCTGTATCAAATACATATTGGTTTCCTCCTCCTACCTCTCGCGTGCTATCAATCTCGGTGCTCAGAGGCGTTATGAAAGTAACATTATTCCCGGTACCGAAATTCAGATATCTGCCATTTTATCCGATGAGTGAAGTATTAGTCGTGCGTGTACCGCGACTCTCAACTTTTATCACGGATTCTGTTCAAATTATAGTCCCGATTGTCAGGCCAAAATCAAAGGAAGTCCGATGCATCGATATTATACATGGCGCTTGAAATACTGACCGTGGGAGTGAGAGGTATATGGCAATCGGCATGGGTTGAAAAAAAAAAGTGGAGGAAAAAATTACCTACGCGCGTCAGGGTGAGAGAATATTATGCTGCAAGCATCGGGAAAGGGCAAAGAGTGCAAGGTCACACCGAATATCAACCGCTGCATCGGTCGAAACGACGATCCGCCTATGTGCATTCTTGTTCATCTCTCTCTCTCTCTCTCTCTCTCTGCGTCTCTGCTTCCGTCGAGCTCGGCACCGAGCGATGATAGCAAGCAGAGAGCTGCAGTTATACATATATATAGGTATATGATACGCCGCAAAAAGCCGCACGGGAGAGCGAGAGGAAGAGAAAGAAAGGGGGGGAGAGAAAGAGTGAGAGTGAGAGGGAGTAGGGTGGCGGCGCCTCCGCACCACATATATGGGTTATTTCACACAAACTGCGATATTTCATGAAGCCTATGTTTACGAAAAAACGCTTATTTACTACTTTGAGCCGAAACTTTTTTCAAACAGTGTAAACTGATTTTCTCTAGACAGCCCTTTAGAAAACGAGTCACAAAAATATTTGCCGTGGACGTATAGGATGGAAAAAAACAGGCCAAAAAGTCATTACCGTGACGCGAAGCATTTACAATTTTCATTTTTAGCGGTTTATACCGTCTGTATGTTAACTTTTGAGTTTTTGAAGCTGTATTTTTTAATAATCCGAACCGTATGGAGCCCTTTCTAGTCCTTTAGGACGATGAAAAGAATTTTTGAAAGTGTGCAAAGCGTTCTCCAATTGTGAAGCCTAGTTTTGGCACTTTTGAATTGCGCGAGACAAATGATTTAGTTGGGCAAAGTGGTCCATTTTTTGACATTTGGATTTGACCATTTTGTATAGTAGAGCAAACAAGCACATAGACCAATTTTTTTTTCAACTAGAAATTCGAATGCGGCTAGTCGTAGTGTCATGGTGAATATAGAGAGTTTTGCTGACTAAAATGAGCGATCATTACCGCAATGACTATAATTTTGGAGGTACTTGAAACTATCGATTATGTAACTATAGTTTACGAAGGCGCCTGATGTGCCAAACGAAATTTCGTTGAAAAATTCGTATTTGGGGCTTCAGAATTGCCAAAAAAAGTACCATTACGGTAATAACCGAGGTAATAACAGGTCTGCTTACTGTAATGCTTTTTTAAGTTTTTTAAAAATATAATTTTAATTACCGTATGTTTTCTAAAAATGATAGAGTCAAGCCAATAAGTTTACAGCTAGTTTGGACCTCACATATCATAAATAAATAATAAATAATAAATAAATTATAAACACTAAATTTGCAAAATCCTATTCGACACACTAAAATATCCCGTTTTTCGTGAAATGATTTATGTGTATGTAATGTAGTGGAATTATTGTGTTACTTGTAATACTTATTATATTATATACGTATACGTTATTAAAAACTACTCTATTCAAGTTTCAAGTGTAAGATAAGTCTACTCACGAGATATAATTTCCTTCTTTCCAAGTCTGTTGTTGATCGCTTACGGCTCTATATAATACGTGTTCACCCGACGAATGACTAATTCACACTGTTAACAAAGTGTCTGGTGACCGGCGCAGCTCATTGCGCATTATAAAGTGCGCAGCTCAGCTATGTCACTGACCACTGACTCACTTAGCTGACTAAGCTCACAGTGTGATCTAGTCATCCGTCGAGTAAATACGTATTATAGGTACTGAGCAGTAAGCGATCAACAACAGAGTAAGAAATCAGGAGATTATGATTCGTGAGTAGACTTATCTTACACTTAAAACTTAAATAGAGTAGTTTTTAATAAGGTATATAATGTAATTATATGAAATAATAAGTAATACGATAATAATGTCTTAATATTCACTTATTTTATCATATACCATACACATTGACGAATAATTGATAACCAATTAAACATCATTGCCAACAATTGAAACTAAAACAGACTAGTTTTAATAACGTGAATGGGTCATTTCACAAAAACTACGATATTTCATGAAGCCTATGTTTATAAACTACGCATTTTATTATTTCGAGTCAAAACTTTTTCTGAACAGTGTGAACTAATCTTCTCTAGATATCCCTTTTAAAATCAAGTCAAAAAATGAATTGCCGTGGCCATAGGATGTAAAAAACAGTCCAAAATGTCATCAACGTAACGCTTTTTTGAATTTTCTTGTTTAATCCCATTTAAATTAACATGTATTTTCGAAAAATGACAATGGAGCCAGGCCCAAAAGTTTCCAGCTAGTTTGGACCTCGCGTAACGTAGGAAAAAAAAATTAAAAAATTCTCTACACTAATTTTTGAAAATGCTATTTTACACACCAAAATATCCCGTTTTTCATAAAATGACCCATATATGTATACGTATCCAATATACTCCCGATGCAGCACTCACTTTCTCCGGTGGTGCAGCAGAGCTAGCTCATCTATCTATCTCTCTCTCTCTCTCTCTCTCTTTCTCCCCCGTGCATATTTATATATACATGCACGTTCCGTCTGTCCGTCCGTCCGCCTGTTTTGTTCCCTCCCTTTGTCCGTCCCCCATCCTCTCTATCTTTAAGCCTCTCGCGCGGAATCCGAGCTAGAAAGAGAGACAGAGCACCGGAGGGCGCACCGCTGGACAATGTATACGTTATACATGTATCTAGGTCTAGGTCTAGGTCTAGTTCTAGCCAGGCCTATTTCTCGCCCCTCTAAGAGCTTGCGCGCTCGACCCTACCCCTCTGCACTTGCAGCGCGGTTCTATTATAGTCTAGCGGGCCTTCCCATCACTTTAAGATATGACAAGTGTATTATAGTATTATTATTATTATCATCATCATCGTCATCCCCACTATGAGCGATCTCACGCCGATCTGCTAAGCTGATAGACAGGTGTATTATATTATTATTATTATTATTATTATTATTATTATTATTATTATCATCATCATCATCATCATCATCATCATCGCCACTATGATCCATCTCATGCCGATCTGCTAAGCTGATATCCTTGCTCCCCCAGTTCGTGCGAGAGCTTTTTACCCCCTTGAAAATTTTCGAAAAATCTCGCATCGCGCCAATCTAGTATCCGTATACAATATCTCGAGTGCATCATCCGCGCACCAGCAGCATCATCTATTTATACACCCGCTGTACGAGTGATATGCTGCTGCTCCCCTTCCCTCCATATAGCCGTCGCGATTCTTATACGCATCTTTTCTTCTCCCCGGACCCCCAGGAGGCATTACCGACGGCACCTCGTGACGCGGAAAAAGAGCGAATTCACCTCGTACATACATCAGAGGGAAGCTGCAGAATCGCAGAAATGAACAGAGAGAGAGAGAGAGGCTCGGTTCGTCGTTACCGCGTGCAAACAAAAGGAAGCAGTTGAGCTGCAGCGGCAGCAGCAAAAACAGGAAAAGTGATGCTGGAGAGCTGCGGAAGGAGGGAGACTGGAGGAGAGGAGCCGGTTGCGCGCGGACTGTCCATCCGACTCCATACCAACTTGTATAAGTTATATATATCTTGCTCTCTGCAGAAGCGGCTTTTATAAGCCGATGCGCGTACATAGCTATATTATATATATATACACGCGTGTATACTCTGCCGTTGCTGCGATGCACGAATTGCTCCATAAGCTGATGCAGCACGCATACCTGTATATAATAATAATAATAATAATAATAATAATAATAATATATCGCGTGTGCAGTGCATGTAGATGTATGCGACGAGTGTGCCAGAGGGGCAAGGAGGATGAGGAGGAGGAGGAGAAGAAGAAGAGGAGGAAAAGGAAGAACACTGTACCTACTACTGGAGGAAGGGGGTTGGTTGGTTGGTGTGCACGCATAGCTGCTGACGGAGGCGAAGGGGGAGGGGGGGGGGAGGCGACGGGGTGAATTGCCGGCGACAAGGTCACCGTCTCGACGGCAGCAGTTCTAGAGTTTCATATACGTACATGTACGTATATAGGTATAAGGTGCAGGGTATAAACGATTCGTGTCGAGTGCGACTGCCGAGTGCAGTATATACTGCATGACTGCTGCATGTATTATAATAATATATACTTATATTTATAATATGCGTGTATTTTATACGGATAAGCTCGACTCGGCGACAAGTCTGTCTTCTTCTGTATTATATGAAATTGCATACGCGCGTCAATGTAGAACACTTGGACGCGGCGTCCAAAATAATACGCTGCTTTTTTTGATCGACGAAAAATTCTCTTTTTTGATGTTTACAACGATCAAATAATTATTTCACCACAAATTTTATCATCGCGTCAAAGGGAAAAAGCTCTTAGCAAAACTTCTTCCAAGGTGAACAAGTGTGGGGACGAGAAATTAATGTCAAATGATGAAAGCTCATGGCAAAAATTGTTCCAAAGTCGAAATGAAGAGGGAAAAGACAGAAGTTGAAAATGTGCAATTTTCGCATCCGCGTAAGTGTAATGTATTTATACGCGAGCAGGCGGCAACGCACGGTTTAGCGAAAGTGATGTATAAATATAAACATGCGCATATGTATGTATGTATACAGAGAAAGAGGTATATAGGGACGAGTGAAATTGTGGAAGTGAGGAGGAGGCAAAGAGAGGGAGAGAAAGAGCGTAACTATGTATAGCAGCGAGACCTTGAACCGCTCGGGAGCAGTTTATTCGCTCATTGAAGATGTATAGAGTTGTGGCTGCGTCCGGATGTCCGTGTACAGCCCAACAGCAGTTGAGAACCGCGCGTCTCTCTCTCTCTCTCGGAAATTCGCGATATAGCGATCGGACGGAGGAAGGAAAGGGGCCGGGGGGGGGGGGGGGGGAGGGGGACAGTATGCATGACAGCAGGGGAACTTGCACTTCACTCTCTGATGGTGCTCTGCTGCTGTTGCAGTGCCGGCCGGCATCAGCGGCGGCTGCAGCGAGTCAGCACAGACGCGGACAATGTGTGCATGTATGTACCTATCAGCAGCTAGAGTTAGCTCTCCTCTGTCCGGTCCAATGCATATATACCCTGTACAGTATATATAGGAGGGGCAGAGACCCATCAGGAAGGACGCGCTTTTCCTATATATACACTACCTACTAAGTACCTACACATATACCCGCGCACGCAACACAAAAAGCCTCCGCGGACCTTCGTTTACACTGCACCTCCTCCCAACCCCCCGGATCTCCTCACCCTCTTCTTCTTCTTTCCTCGCTTCGTTGCTTTGCCTTTTTCCTCTTCCTCTTTCCCTCCTCCTCCTTCTTTACTCCTTCTGATCTTTTTCCATTCTTGTCTCCGTTCCAGCGTCTACTCCCCCCTATGTACGTGTGCTGCACGTTTCTACCTCTTTCAGATATATATGTATATACACCTTCGCGGCTTAGTTGCGGCTGCTCCTATACCACCACTATAATGCTGTATTGCCATAGCCACTGGTGCTGCTGCATGCAGCCGTCGAGATATTCGTGGCTTGCATTCCTATATACATATATATATATATATATATCATGTAGGTAGGTATGTATGCAGCCGGATGCGCTCGCCCTACTCTTAATCGTTGTCTGATGTGTTACTCTTTCTCCCTCTCTCTCTCTTTTATCAATTAATTATTCCCTCATGCATACGGGGATACCACCCTTGTAGCCCAAGCTCTGAATGAGAGCCAATAGTACTTATCTGCTGCTGTTGTTGTTTGCGCGCGGTAAAATAATGTTGAACATATCGAGACTGAATTACCGATTCCCGAGTACTCTAAAAATCGCAATAATCACAGCTCGTTTCGTTCCCGTCCGTTCGAAAACCGCGTATAGTAGCTCCAAGACCGCGTAGTACCGTTATTCGACGTCCGAGACACAAATCGCAAGACAAGTTGCGAGACAGCCACCGAGCAGGCATATGTAAGAGCACCGAAAAATCGAACACGGAATTAACGCGAGATTGAATGAACAAACAAGAGAGCAGCGGGGGCACGTATACACACCTACTCCCCATATATATATATAAAACATATCGATACACATTGTACAGATATGTGTGCCGGCGCGCATTACCAAATCGTTATGGCGTAACAACATTTTGCGTATTCACGCTCGATTATACAATCCGACATACTTTTACTCGGGCGCGCGCGGGCGCTCGGGCTGCTGCTGCTGATGCTGCTGCTGCTACACGATGCTCGTCGGCTCTGACTTCTCGACATTGTGATGTTGCGCGATTAATAATAAGAAGGCACCGACTGTCACGCTCGTACATGTACGCCGCGCGGAATGAGGACATCGAGCATATATAGTGTGCATGTGTATCGGTGACGCTCGGTTTCGTTTTGCTTCTCTGTCTTTTTCCCTTTGTCTCTTTTCAAGCTCAGCTTCATCACCACCACAACAACAACAACAACAACAACAACAACAACAACAAAAACAACAACTGCACGAGCTCGTCTTCTCGAGCTCCAATTAATCGTCCCACTTCTCGATGCCTCTTTTTTCGCAATGCACCGAAATTCGACCAATGCGTTCGAGATTCGTCGAGTCATTGATTTCCCCTGGAGCACTTTCATCGAATTCCGGTTGTAATTCTCCAGGCTGACTCCATTCTACATTTAATGATGGAAGCACCGATCGCCGATGGTCGAAATGGATGCACGAATAATCAATCATCATGCGATCGCTCCATCGTTCTAACCGCTATCTTACATATAGGTATGCAGATACTTGTAATTATTGTTGAACCTTGTAGTGTAAGCCGTGCTGTATACTTGTATCGTATGTATAGGTAAAGATAAAAGTACTCACGTGTCGGAGCCTGGCGATAGTGCAGATGCTGCAGATTCGAGGACTGGTGGAGCTGATGGTGATGGTGCGGATGGTGGTGATGATGGTGGTGATGGGGCGGGCCCATCGCCGACGCCATGGCGTGTCCGGGATGCGGCTGCTGCTGCTGGTGGTGCTGCTGCTGCTGCTGCTGCTGCTGGTGGTGCGGATGGGGCGAGCTGCCCCCCCGGTGGTACGGCGAGGCCTGCTGGTGGTGCGGCGGCGGCCCCGGTTGGTGCTGCTGCTGGTGGTGGTGGTGCGGCGGTTGCTGCTGGTGCGGGTGCGTGTGAAACGAGGAGGGGGCCATGAAGCCCGCGGGCCCGGTGTACATGCCCGGACTGTGGGACGCCGACCTGCCCAGCACTGAGGATTATATGGATATATTATTGGTAAATGATCGAGATATACGCGAGTATTATATAATCAATTGTCTTGAAAAGCGTCAATTACCTGCCGTGAGCTGAGTGTGATGGGAATTGGCGAGACTCGACTGGGTTGGTCCATTGTTGTTGTTGTGGAGCCTCGCTTTGATTATGCTATTGGTATCCTCGTTGCCGCCCGACGAAGTGCTCGACTCAACGTCGCTGACACCGCTGTCGGCCGGGCTCGCCGGTAGCGAACCGCTTCCTGTTTTACCCACATTTGACAAATTAACACGTATTCTCTTTTCACCCGTGCGTCAACATACATCTACATCCGATGCGTATAAAAATACCCTCGATCACATGCACACACGCCCACGCTGGCCCGTTTATAATAAATTGTCGAGAACGCGACACGAGGCTGTTTACGTATGCAGAGCCCAGTTATGCGGAGTCGCGGAACCGAGGGCTACCGCACCGAAACTCTGCATATTGTATACATCGTTGCACCGCAGGTATGTACAGTTGTTGCCGTCGTCGACGTCGTATTAATTTATGCAACGTCCGAGAAATTAGCTATGCACGTCAGTCCTTCCCACGGTCTAGACCTCCGCTAGAGCTCGACTCCCTTTCGCATATTTTTACCGACCCTCCTCCTCCTCCTCCTCATTCTTCTCCTTCGTTTTCTTCGTTGTCGTCTTCTTCTTCTTCTAGTTCTCTTCCCCCGACAGTGCCAACTGCGCGTTGGACACAATGCAACAACGACTCCGTGCATCATCACACGATGGACGAATGGCGATGATAAAAAGAATAATAACAG